>CM029534.1:38664135-38869135 GCA_017141395.1 Laodelphax striatellus | reverse complement strand
TTCAACCTTTCACTATTTCATTATAGTAGGAAATAAGGTAATCGAATTTTCAGCTAGAATGATAGATTAATATGAGATTTCGATTTTGATGTACTCCACCTTTATCATTGCCACAAGAGGTTACTGTCATGACGACAATAAACTTGATTGTATAAAATTTTATAATATGAATGTGACAATATCAAAATACATACTGTTCTTTCCAACTCCAATCTTTCATCTTTCATCGTAAGATGAATAAGACTAGTCGTTATTTATCTTATATGTTACAAGTTTGTAAATGAGTTAAATTGTATGATGATTTGTGTGGTTTATATAATATTGGATTAAGAAACGAAACATAGATTGTTGTATAGTGGAATACGGCAATATCTTAGGACAATTTCCATCACATAATGCATTGTTTGTGCCTGCAAAACACGTCAATTATTCATGACCGTTAGGCGATCGGGGAACTATTTGTTAGCTTTCAAATCAAAAGCCATCTCCAATTCACTATAGAAGGAATCGTTTGAGAGCAAACTTATTTTCCACAAAGCAACAATTGAAAGAGAGTGAAAACTTGAATGGATATGCTTTCGACTTCATCTTTTATTTATAACTTGCCATTCCTTGCAGGGGAAAGAGTGAGCGGCGAAAAGAGAGTTGGGAACAGAAAAGCAAAGGACAATTCCAACTCGCTCAAACATTTATGGGACGAGCAAAGAGTCAGAACGAACCTGGAGAAGTATCGGCAACGAACAGACACGGACAACGCGAAACAATGAGAACCGCCACCATACAAGCACGATGATTGTGTTTTTCCACAAACAATGAAAACTCCTAGTTACTGAAAGCATGACCTATTGAACTAGACGTGTCTATCATTCATGCCAACAATAGAAACACTCTAGTGAGGCCAACAATACCCAGCAATCGATTGAAAGTGGATTGATATCATTTATCGGTCCCAAAAAGGGTGAGTTGGGGGGAAAGGGTGAGATCGACCTCAAATTCTTCATAATTATTCACAATTCCTATAGTGATGTCTGTATCACAGAATTATGCATGCTGTTATAACAAATTGTTTTATTATTAAAACAAATCATAATCATGAATGCAACTAGTAATAAGAGATAAATACATCACAAATAAATGTCAAAAGACATTAAATTACAGACAAAAGACTTGAAATTATTTAAATTTTACATTTTTACGATGAACTTGACAATATACAAAAATCAATTGACAATCACAATTTCAATTTATTCATTCCTATTCAAAGTTACAGTAGAAAGGTTATGAAGTATTTCATAATTTCAATTATTGTGCAATAGGCTACAGAGAAAAATTGTATTCTGGAATGCCAATGTGCGAAGAAGAGTCTGAATCGGGTTTTATTACAGCATGAATGGAGGAAATTTGAATAAATATGAATACCAGGGAAAGAAAAAGAAAATTGATAGACCTGCAATAATAAGTGGATAATAACTTGTCATGTGAAGGCAATTATAGGATACGGTTGAATTCTTCAAATTCATTAGTTGAATGGAATGGATTAGAAACAAGCCATGATCTGATCTCACCTGCCTTTCAAATCCTATCAGCAGCAACCCTTGGATTTGAAATCTGAAAGATATCATAACACCCAGAAACTTGTTTGTTTATAATAATACTATGGTCACCAGCATGGAGAACTATTAATGTTGATGAATTTATTTAACATGATCTACTCTGCTCTGCTATTCTATTCTGATCTATTCTGATCTACTCTGCAGAAGATTATACTAAATCTCGAATTGATTAAATTGAATTGAACTAATCATTATTTTCTTCAGAGAAAACAGCCTGAGTAAAAACAGCTCAAATATCATATTGAATGGGAACAATTCCATTATTTGTTTTACACAGAGGAAGAGAAGAAGAGTATATATCGGCCTACTTGGAATATCAAAGAGCAACGTTCATTTTGATGAAAGTAATTAAAATCCATGTTATTTAAAAACATTGTAGGAGTTGGGCTTCGTATAAAGCTTTGAATACTAAACAATCACGGCCTTCGCAAGTTCATGCGTCCACGAGTCTAAATTTATGAGAATGTTTCTCATGTTTCGATTATTTTTCAATCGAAGGTAGATGAAAAATACAATACCTATCTATTCTCACAATACCTACCTCACGAGATAATATTGCGAAAAAAAAATATTTTTCAAGGAAAAAGAAGTGCTTTCACAGGTAAAATAAAAAACATGTAATAACTCATTTGAAGAACATGAATAATTGGGAACTGCCAAGTTCATGCCAGCATGAACATTGGAGGTTCCATTTTCACCAACAACTCTTCACGCAAAGAATAATTTACCTCGCAACGTATTCAATATTTTGATCAAAGTTACAGATGGAATAGAAAGTTCAAAAACAATCAAGCCTTAACCATCAGTTTTTATTCAAATTTGTAAAGTTGTTACTCATGTTTGATATTTATTTTGGTTCACATACCTGATATTGGAACATGAAGCTTCCTTCCGTGTATGAAGTAGCTAATAGCATAGACTCTATGCCATAGATACATAGCAGTTTCAACATTTAGTTCAGAACTTATCTATTTATTCAGGTTCATTCCTCATATAAGTCCTATAAGAGCATGGAACTTTCTCATACGAAGGTGATACTCTGAATTGAGTAAAAAAAATCAGAGAAAACATTGACATTATTATATTGTCTTTATTGAAACTTGATACTTCATGAGAATGGTATTGTCGTTTACGATGGGGATCGAACTTATAATCATGGGCATATTTAATAAACATCCATCACAATCAGTACACTGCATCACGATAGGACGCTAAGATGAGACTTTAACATAGAATATTGGAATATAAATAAAATATTTCTGTTGTCATAATAGTAATAAAAGTAATTTAAAAATTGAATTAAATGGTAATAAAATCAAATTGAAAAAATTGAAATTGAAATTATTGCTTCTAACTGACTCTGAACTCATTCCTGCACTCATAAAACAAATACTATAAGAAAAACGTAGAAATGTGAAAGGATGATGAAAGGGCATTTTTTCCAGTATTTATTTGTACGAAACGTAACAAATCTCTAGATACATGAAACAGAAGACCTCTCGAGGCAAATATAGACGAAGAATATGTGAGTTGGAGCTGGTAGATCAAGTAGATCCGAAATCAGCACTTGCCCTTGAAGGCATCGAGTGGTGTGAAGTAGGTTGTTTTGCAACACACACGCCAGACCACAACGTAAGAAGACGCCCGAGGCAACGAGAAAATTATTCGATTCAATCGCGTAAAAGGTATATAAATTTCCGGGCTGCGCTTTTTATTAGGCCGTTAAAGAAAATTGAAAACTCCAACTTCTGGAGCAGGTCGTAAATTCGAGAAGAACAGCTTTTATGTATGGGCGGGCGCACCGGAACGCGTTGCTTTGTCTCAGCTGTCAAGACACCCATCCAACAACTGCAAGACGTCTCTGTTGTTAATGTGCACACCACTAATAAAACCATGTCGCACATCTTGTCATCAGATCAAGCCTTTTCCAGAAACAAAGAAACGAATTTCCTGCGAACAGACCAAACTACCCTCGTTAACATGCCTACGGATGGCTATTTGCAAGAACGGGCTATAACCGGCACAGCAAATCACTCCAAATTTCAAATGTATGTCCCTTGTTACTTGGTAGCCTAATAAATCTTAATTGACACTCAACAGTCAACGAGCTTCTGCCTCGTATAATCTTAATCTTGATCGGGCACTCACAAACTCGATTGAAGCTCTTGTTAACCACGTTCACTCATTCGCAGTCACAAACAGGACATTTTCAGGGATCCAAAATGGTCAACTTACTAAGGCTGCTTCGAACAAAATAATGATGAATAATTTCCAAACTTCCGCCATAAGTGAAATTAAATTTACTTTTTTTAATTCAATATTAGCGCCACAATACATCATTTATTTTGCTCTAGCTTCTAGCTCTTTTCAAATCGAAGTAGAAAAATTCATTATGAAGATGATATATTATGATCAAGCTATTTATCCTTGTAACTTATTGATTCAACACAGAAGAAGATCCACTTTGTCAAAGTAAATGGAATACCGGATAAATTATTGTTCATGTAAATTATGTTTAAGTAAATCCATGCCAGTAACTAATACCAACAAGTAATAAATAACTTGAGAGATTTCAGGACTTGAATAAATCAAATGATAAAGGTTCATGAGCTTGGGATTCAGCCAAGTCTCGACAGGTTAGTGGGTTAGCAGCATAGAGAGCCGTTAGTACAGAGTTTCGAGGCTAACGTTTGTCGATGCTACGGTGGCCACCCGTTTTACTCTAGGACTTGGCTAAATCCCGAGCTCATGAACCCAAGATTAGAGTTTTAGTACTTGTACGAGTAAAAGCATCACTGGATGAATGAGCATAAAATTCTGATAGAATATTACTGAATAACTCATAAAAATTTCTAAAAGTTGTGGACAATCAAGTATCCACATTTTTCTACTATGATGAAACAATCTATTCAGAACTGCTTGCATAATAACCACATGTAATGATAGATTTGATGCATTATAACTAACTGTACCTTCTCTGTCGTGTTAATGGATAATGCCAATGAGGGAAACCATACCTGTGAACAGAACAAATAAAACTCCTTAGAAATAATTTTAGGGTGTCATCATCCAAATACCAATAATTATCACATTAAATTCATGAATATTTCGAATTCATTTTAATAACATCAATTTCAAGTTAGCTTATTCAGTAAAGTGAAAAAATTCTCAAATAGCCTCGATTACTTCTCTTTGATTGGGGAATTAACTTTTTCATGAAACCTTCAAGATTGATGATTGGTCATGATACTTTTTATAACAAAAAACATTTATTTGAGCCAATCGAGCACTATGATGGAACTCAAGCTTCTTTGCTTTCCTGGAAAGGGCCCATTATTTCTCATTAGAGTTAACTTCATTAATAATTATTGTTCTTAATTTTATACCAAGAATTATTACTGAACTCCATTTCATTATTACAGTATTTTCTATTTTCATTTTCATCAAGATTTAGTTCAGTGTATGGGAGATGTTTTGTTCATTGTATAGAAAAGAAATCGCAATAAATTTTATTTGATTTGAATAACAATAGATCAATAACAATAAGAGACACCATAACAATAATGACGAAGCACCAACTTGGTTCGAATTACAATTACTATTTCGTTTACTGCGTGGGTGTGCTATGCTGCTCCTGAATAAAGGAAGAAACATATAAACAGACCACGAAAGCCACGAGCACATTGAAGTGTGGTTTGCTTCATTCTCCCATTTCAATTAGCGCTCACCTCCCAACCAACCACAGTAGGCCTAACATTCCATGTCAGGTTCCGTGGAATAATTCAATTCGAGAATATTCTACAGACGATATTACGCATTCTATCGCTATTCGCTACCACACAATACGGATGAAGGATCATTTCTCAGAAGCAACATCCGTAGGCAATTTGAAGAATTGTTTGTAGAATTTGAAAATAGATATATTTTTAGATGAATTCTTTGTAGAATTTCAAAAAAATTCATTTTTGAGAAAAGGGGAAATGTATTGGGAAATGAATACTTTCCAGAATCTGTAACTAAAATGATTTTATCCATTAGGAGAATTGGGCATAGCATCTCTTATTTCGAATCAATTAGCCTATCTTTCTGTGTTCATTAATAACCAGGTTAATGCATATTAAGACGGCGCATTGGTTTGAGAAACGAGGTGTTTCGATCATCGTATTTGAATAATACAGTAATAAATATCTTCAGGAAATGGAGGAGTCCATGTATTCTGGATAGGTATTCTGCTATTTCAGTCGAAATACTTTTTATACTAATGATATCTACCTGGATAGTGTTTCACCTGAATGCGACTGCAAGCTTATCCACCTTCATTATTCACTGAATTACATACTTAAACATCTTTGTATATTGATAACATACTTTTTCGGGGTCATAATGACTAAGAAAAAGCAGTATGAAACATTTTTTAAATAATTGAATCATTCTTAAAAACAGGAAAAATGTAAAATCATGATTCTCGGGATACTAACAAACATTAATTATTAGCCTCAATGGAAATCATATGGATGAATATGATTATGATGAATATGGATGAATTGGCCTCAATGGATGAATATGAAGTGAAACAGGAAGGTGTATTTATAAGATAATGAGGATGCCTTAATTAAGTTACGTTCTCATCTGAGCGACAAAAGAAGCCAAAAATATTGGATTTTCATCTCATTTCAATCATAAATTAACGTACAATTCTGAAGAGATTTTAATGATTTCTAAAAATATTGTTACTCTCACAAAAGTTTTCATTGTTTAAACAAATACAGTATATAAGATATAATTCAGATTTCAGATATCATCAACATATCTCTGACAATCATTATCAACGATTATGTAAGACTGAGCAAGTATATCGGAATAAAAACAAACCGTCACCTCAAGACATCTTTTCATGTTTGCGATTCTTCAACAGAAAAATATTGTTTTATAAGAATTAGAATTCCCTCATATAACTCTCCACGAAAGAGGTGTTGTTTGTGGGTTAAGTGAAAGAGGTGGCTTGTATGCCTCAACTTCGCCCACAGCACTTTTGTAATGTGAAAGTGAAAAATAAAGTCATTTATCGATCTATTTATCTATCTAAAGACATTTGTAGAAAAATCTTTCCAAGAATATTCTCCAACACAAATAAAATATCCAGCAATCTCAACCCAGACACAAGACACTTGAAACATCTTTCGACCTACAACAATATACTACTAGTCCACTATTGAAGATTATTTCTACAACTACCCTATAGTAAATCGTAAATAAAAAATCGTAGCATAATAAATCCAGCATTCCTAACCTAAACACATGAACTTCAAACACCTTCTGGCCTCTGGCAATATACTACTACTGAACCCGTAGGTTACCCCTACAATCTATAGTATATCGTACAACCCTATAGCATATCTTACAGCTTCGATTGGATACAAATAAATCGAAATCGGATAGTGGCACACGCCTAGATCGTCACTCCTACCTCTTTCTTCTTGTATCAGTGTTGTCGATTCAGTTTTTTCCTGCTCATAAATCGCTTGTGGAAGCTTGAAGCTTATCAGATGATCGGGAGCCTCCAGAAAAGGCGGCAACAGCAGCAGCAGAAGCAGAAGCAGAAAAAGCATCAGCAGCAGAAGCATCAAAAGCAGCAGTTTCTGATCTGAGAAGTATGGGTTATCGACTGTCGTTTACAAAATATCGTTTCTCGAAAATCTGTGGACGTCAACAAGCATTTAGTGGTGTACTTAATTACATCTCGCGACACGATGAGAAGATGTTATTTCTTCGATATTCTTTTTCTCTTACTTCGTCCTACTCTTTTGTTTTCTTCACATTTGCCTTTTCAATCATGAGTTTATGTATTCGTTGATTTTATCGTCATCAATTTTTCTTCTCTTCTTCTTCTTCTTCTTCTTCTTCTTCTTCTTCATATGATTTGTTCTTCTTTGTCTCTTCTTCTTCTTCTTTAATTTTCTCTTTTTTCTTCTTCTTCATTCATTCTCCATTTCTTCTTCTTCTTCTCCGTATTCTTCAACATTCTTCTTATTCTTCTTCTCATTCTTCCTGTCTTTTCTTCTTCTTCTTCTTCTTCCTTCTTCTTCATTCTTCTTCTTGTTATTCCATTTCTCCAGCATTTCTCTTCCTTCTTCTTCTTCTTCTTCTTCTTCTTCTTCTTCTTCTTCTTTTCAATTCTCTAACTCTTCACCAATCTCTAAAACAACTCCTCTATCCATAATCGCATCTTCTTTTCCTTCAAACCCTTCTTCTTTTCTTCTTCTTCTCTTCTTCTTCTTCTTCTCTTCTTCTGTCTCCTTCTTCTTCCTTCCTTCTTCTTCTTCCTGATACTATGTTTTCTTCTTCTTCTCCATCCATTCTTTTCTTCTTCTTCTTCTTCTTTTTCCTCTTCTTCTTCTCGTGTAACATCTTTCTTGTTCTTTATTGAATTTTCTGATTTTTTTTTTCTTTCATTCATTCTCCAATACTTCATTCTCTTCTCCGTATTCTTCAACATTAATCCTTAATCTTCTTCACATTCTCCAAGTACATGAGTTTTTCCGCTTGTCCTGCATATTCCCATACCTTCATTCTTTATTATTCCATTTCTCCAGCATTTCTCTCCACCGTTTCTCTCCCACTTCTTCTTCGTAGGTTTCCAATTCTCTAACTCTTCACCAACCTCTAAAACATCTCCTCTATCCATAATCGCATCAATTTCCGTTTCCTTCAAACCCTATTATTTGTTTCTCTTCTCTTCTCCTTCTTCTCCCCTGTCTCCTTATCTCTTCCTGATACTATGCTTCTTTATTTCTTCTCCATCCACTCTTTTCCCTTCTCTAAAGGATCGGAAACGTGCAACAGAGCGACAATTAATCTTCCTTTCAGCTGAATCGGTGAGGATCCGAGCGCCGAGATCTTTTGAATCGATCTGTATCATCCTAAATCATCTGTATCATCTTAAATCGATACAGTCGACACCCCACCTCCAACAGCACAGCTCCTCGAGGGCTTCAATTCATCATCGGAGATAATCCGCAGTTGAAATGCGCCTACCATAATTACCCGTCTCCAAGCACATTCTTTCTTAAGATTTTGTTCAACTACAAAACGGTTGATACTGTACAAGATTGAGAGGTTGAAGAACGATGATTCAAGTAAATTACATCGTAAATAGTTACTATTGCCCTTTCGCAGTAGGTGTAGTGACTAAATGGAAGTTATTCTTTTTTGTATAGCTTTAAAAGTTATGGTGTTCCTACTTGGTTATCAAGTCCATTGGTTTTGTTGTTATTTAGAAGTTATTATTTTGTATAGTTTTTAAAGTTATGGTGTTTCTACTTGGTTATCAAGCCCATTGGTTTTGTTGTTATTTAGGTCATTGGTTTTGTCTTGTTTACAGAGGAATTTTCTTTTACAGTATGTAGTCTGCATTAGTTCAATAATTTGAATAGTGTAGTTGAAATTGTGTACTTTGCAATATAGGCCCATTGTATTCTTTCTGTAATAAAGTTCAATTTATATCCCTATTCTAATGAGAGGCTTCTACCCAATAACGAGATATAGGCTACTTCTGTAGACTGTAAAGCCATTTTGTACACAATAAAATCTAATTCCATTAAATAAAATAACTTTGAAGTAACATTTATCGAATTTCCTTACTAGATATTATTCGTTGTCAAAATTTGCAGTAGCAGAAGTCTTCAGAATATTATATGGCATTATAATTTCGTCCAATTAATTATTATGATTTAAAAGCAACTGTTGCAATATCTCATTTCCTTCCATCTTGAAGTAACAGCTTATTGATTAAGTTAATCATAAACTAGGCATAAACTGTTATTGTATTGTCATGTTATGTATTCATAACACGGCAAAATAAACATAAATCTATTATGTATGCATTAAAAATGCATACAAATCATGAAAGAATTGTATGATTCCACAATTATGAATCCAACTCAAGTATTACAAAATCAGTATTGTTTGAGATCTAGTCCCATTGAGAAGAGAGACATCATCAATTCTCAGAACACTCACAAAACGTGATTCCTATTCTCAAGGTATGTGCGTTCATTATCTGTGGGTCATTCAACCATTCCGACAAAACAAACGCTCTCAAATTGACATTGTGGTGGAAAAATCAGCTCTAATGAGCAGTGTCAGGGTCAATAGCACAGACCATGTCAAACATCCGTCATTCGGCTGATGACAGTCACTCGGTCTTCTGTTGCTTATATTTGTGGTTTCACTGACACACGCGCATGCTCCCGCCGACGCGCCATTCATTATATCGGCGTGGAACGCGAGTGCAGAGTTGAGAAGAGAAGAAAAAAGAGCGAATTTATTTCCACTGTCTGAGATTTTTCCGCCGACGAGATCCAATTAGAAGTTTAACGGCGGCAAAGAAGAAGAAGGAGAAGATGTTGATCAAAAGAGGAAGATGAAGAGGAGCAGGAAGAAGAAAAAAGAAGAAGAAGAGAAGAAGAAGAAGAAGAAGAAGAAGAAGAAGAAGAAGAAGAGGAGAAGAAAGAAGATGAAGAGGAGAAGAGGAAGAAAGAAGAAGAAGAAGAAGAAAGAAGAAGAGGAAGAAAAGAAGAAGAGAAGAGAAGGAGGAGAAAGAAGAAGAAGGAGGAGAGAAGAAAAGAAGAAGAAGAAGAGGAGGAGGAGGAGAGGAGGAAGGAAGGAGGAAGAAGGAGGAGAAATTAGAAGAAGAAGAAGAAGAAGAAGAAGAAAGAAAAAAGAGAAGGAGGAGGAGAAAGAAGAACAAGAAGGAGGAGGAGAAAAAGAACAGAAGAAGAAGACGGAGAAGAGCAGGAGGTGGAGGAGGAGGAGGAGGAGGAGGAGGAGGAAAGGAGGAGGAAGAGGAAGAGGAGAAGAAGAAGAAGAAGAAGAAGAAGAAGAAGAAAAAAAAGAAGAAAGAGAAGCGTGTAACATCGACGGCCGTTCGTCAAGCACCGGAATGAATTCTAAAATGTACTGGCCAACTTTTCTCTTCTTCCTCCTCTTTTCAGTCTTGAAGACTTGCAAGTGAATCATCTCTGCTCCAGAAGACTTCCTCTCCACCGTAGCTAAACTTATCACTACCGTTAAAAAATAAAACAGATTGCAGCTCATCAAGACCAGGAAGAGAACGGCTAGTAGTGGTTATTTTAATCAAATTTGTTTGTTAGTTCGAGATATTTTCTATAAGAGAAAATACCTATACCTTGTATAGAAGGAACTAGATTTCTAAAACTTTGTGAGCTTTGGTTCTAAAGCTATTTATCAGTGCTTGCTAGAAATGTCGAAGCTTATGGTTGTTCAATATTACTGTAGCTTGGTTCTCAATAAACAACATAAAAGTTACGTTTTTTATCTCAAGTCCACCATAATTAGTAGCTGTAGAATTAGTGTATTTCTATTCACCAGTTTGAATGTACAGCACACAACAAATTGATAATTTAAATAGCTTCCTATGAATAGCTATAAATAGCTATGAATAATATGAAGTCCTTCCTTGAAAGAGAAGGTCTTAAAATATAGGAATCATATTCAGAAATCTAGACTCATACACGGCACTAAACAAGTCAATGGCTGGAACTTTCAGGGTGACATCAACCATTTGGAGCAAGATCCTATAAATGAAATGAGCAAGAATTATTGTTCGTTGTGTTTCCAATGAAATATAAAACGAGGTAGGTGACGATAACTCTGAAATCTATCAATGGTGTAAACCAATAGAAACAAAAAATATATATAAATTAAACCCGGGTGTATTCCAATTGACGCAGAATGCAATATGGAGCCTTGAATCCAAATCGACTAGCAGCTGGCGATACAAAAAAGAGATTCCTCAGAAGTAGATGTCTCCTAGTCTCAGAAGCAATTTATTACAGCCTTCAAATGACAAGTTCCACAATCTTCGTTTCGAATTTAAATAAAAAGAATCGCTCTGATCCACTCGAGCTTGAATTAATTATATGAAAGAGGGGATATTTCACTGTGAGAAAAAACAATGAAGTAAAAAATGTTACGCCTTTTTCATCCTTACAAGGAGAGAAAACGGCATGTTTTATTAGAGAAATCGATTGTTAGTGGGAGAAGTTGCTTGCTTCCTTTGTGCTCTTCTCCACCTTTTTGCTGTTTCTTCTTTTTTTTTCTCCTCTTAATGTCTTTCGGTGTTTAATAGAGGTGGTTGTTGGGGGGGGTGGGGAGTCTACCGGTCCTCTTAATTATTACTCCAGTAGGTGGGAATGGCAGCAGGGGGTTGCTGTAAGACTAATCCTCGCCGCTCTTTTGCACTTTGGGTGGCTCGCCTTTCCTAATTAGAACAAATTAGTCCGGGAATCAGTGACTGCCTTCTTCTTATTCTTATACTACCCTCGTCACTTGGGCCCGACAGTTCAAACACGGTGCTGCGCTTTGAAGCAGCTACAAAGAAGACAAGCAACGTGAAAAAAGGTAAATTAAAATAGTGATCGCTGTGAAAAAATTAAAAAGACTCAACTTGTGACTAGGAAGGAGGGTGCTGCCCCTGCTATGCAGCTATGAACACCTATAATCAATGTGGCAAATTAACTGTGAATAGTAGCAGGTCATGACACTAAGGGCCGGTTTCTCCAACTTTCACCAAAGTTTTATTTTTCCATTACGTTTAAAAAACACATAGATAATATAAAAATCTTGATTCTGTAAGTGAAAAGCCTACTCTTACAGTAAACGAGTAGTAATGTTAACAGTAGACCTCATGCAGTCATCTAGACCGTTCGCCCACGGAACAACTGCTATCTGATTTCAGTCAGCAACCCAGCGTTGCCAGATGACATTGGCTGATAGGTTAGATTACCCGATTAACCGAAAAACAGCCAAATGTCATCGGGCAACATTGGGTTGCTGACTGAAATCAGATAGCAGTTTTATTCCATGGCCTTATTCAGATGTCCCATATTGGTACATCCCATACAAAAGGGATGGCCAACCTTTTTTTTTAGTAAGGGACACGTGGTAAATAATAAAAGGGCACGCCGGCTAGTAGAGTATTCCATATTTCCATACATGGGGGTTATGGATGTTATGAGATACCTTGCAGGAAGTGGGGGAGGGGGTGGTAAGTGGTTAGAGATTTCTCAACTAGGAATTGGAAATTTCTAGTAAACAGGCATATCTTACCAATAATTCACGTTAATTTGAAACCATTTCAGTATTTTCAACTTTCAATTCCCAACTGCATAAATATATTTTGATAACTTTATAACGCTATAGCGTTCAACAATAAACTAGTATTTTTACTTTTATTTTCCATGCTTTCATAACTAGATTGCTGACTGAATTTATTTCTAAAATTGAGAATAACAGTACTGTTTTGTTAGTGATTCAGAATATCAAGTGAACATGGAAAAAAATGTTTTCAATAATAAATTCATCTTCTCATACCTCTTAAAGAAATTGTTATACGCACGTCAAGACCAATAATATGGCTGCCTTTGAAAACGAAATGGCGAAACCTACGATGAAGCTCTGTGATTGGAAGAGACCGCTCACTCCCACTTTTGACACTAGACGAAGCTGGCCAATGGGAGACGAACATTAGAGACAGTACCAGCTCACAAGTTTACATCTACCTAAGTTCGAAAAACTGTATGTTACAATAGGCGAAAGTTTTGAGACAATATTAACACATTGATTTAACGTTATTATATTTATGTAGTGAAATATGTTCCTTCACATGTAAATTTGTTCACGTTGGATAACATATTTTCATGTACTTTTTTTACAGATATTTTGGATTTGAATGGTTTATATCACTATCGCTATTGATTTTTGAATATTTAAAATTCAAAGAACAAAACATTTATATTTGGGAAATTATCAATAAAGATTCTATAAACCTCAAGATAAACGTTACATGATAATGAAACGTTCAAGATATTCAAGTTATGAAGCAAGTAATATAACATTTTTCGTAAAAAATCATTGAGAATCTCTGAGTTCTATTTTATTTATTTATAACTTCAACTTCACTCAATAGAATCCACTACAGGCGTCGTCACATTTTTTCTGTAGTAGTTACAATAATTGTATTTACTTGTATCTCTCATTCTAATCTAACTTAAAATTCTTCTTGAGATGTGCGAAAGAGTTATTCATTATGAATGGTGTTTTTTTTTTTTTTTTTTACTGAGAATGATCTGAATTCTATTGAAATATACTGATGACCAACCATATGACCAACATATGACCAACCTGCCTGCCAGTAACCTACACGTCTACTGGTATCTTGAAACCGCGCCATAACAGACAGTAGACTAAACTAGACACTACCCCATAACAGGCAGTAAAAAGAACCCTATCCTATAACAGACGGTAGACAGAACACACCAACTGTAGCACGATTGTACTGATTCCCAATTTCGATCAGTTTCCTTGGGTACATGGGTAATCGATAAGCTTGTACATTATCGAACAGGTATCTCTGATGATGATTATGATGCAAGACAGCAGACTAGGCTAGGCTTTGAACAGAGTTGGTTGAAATATTAACATGGAGAGCAGGGCAGACCGAATTCAACTGCTGCGCCATGAACATCCATTATTAGAGGTTTAACATAATGAATAAACAAACGACGAGCATCAATATTCAGCCGGCTGTAGAAATGTTTGAGACTGCTTCAGAAATGTTTCTCCTCATCCCCCGCCGCAGAAATGTTTCGAAGGAAGGCGGCTGCAGGCGAACTTGATGAAATTTGCATGTCGGTTGCTGTTCTTCAGTTCGTATTAATAATCGAGCAGGTAAAGAGATGAAATAAGGGGAAGGTCTTTGAATAGTAATGCTTATGAATGGGGCTGCTGCAGGAGTAGTAAGACGCTCTCTCTCACTCTCTCTCTCAGACCGGGCCACTCTCAGACTGGGACGCAAATGAAGATGCAACAAACAAGAGTTCGGTTCATGAGCCAGCCTCAGCCTCTGCACTACTTGATTCGATTTGAGAGCTCGCTAAAAGAACGAGAAAACTGTTGATTTTCATTATTCAGCTCACATAAATTTGCATCTATCATACCGAAATGGCACGTGGTTGAATCTGTAATTGAAAATGACTTACTCGTGCCTCATAATCGGCTACTTCCAAAGTTGTTGTTATTATCCTGAGGTTTTGAATGAATTGGCTAAGCTAGTTATCATTGAAGGAAAGCTGAACCACATACAGTAAAAGAAGAGGATACTACTCAATTTGGCTAAAGGCCGTGCTAATTTAATTCCCCGACACCTAGCAAGTTATTAGTGAAGGAATCTAATAGCTGTATACTCTCCCTTCTTAAACTTATTGTATAAAAATAGTTCTCATTGCACTTAAAATGCACTTATTCAAAATATTGCACTCCCGTTTAATTTGAACAAACCAGAATACCAATGAAAGAAACAATGAACTCTGCTAACCAAAACTGTCACACTGTCAGAGGAAGAGCTTATTCAATAATATAGTCTGATAATGATTGAGAAGTCGATACAAAAACATTTTTTGGGTCAGGCTTCGCATTGATCATATCAAAAGGATGCTCCATATGCAAATCAAATAGTTCCGTTCCAATTCCTCACCATTCTCCTCCGCAAATCAAAAAATCTAGACCTAGCACTAAAGAAGATGCATGCATTGTCATCTGTCCGTGCTTGAAGTGAAAGAATAAAGAAAAAAAAACAGTCTCCAATTACTTTCTTTCGCGGGCAGGCGTTGTGCTTATGAGGGTTATCACTCTTTCCACCTCGCCTACAGCCGTAAAGAAGAGGTTTAATCCGTCTAATAGGAAGAAAGAGAGGAAAAAGCGGCAGATAAGCGATGAGACGCTAAACAAACAGCGGGAAAGCGGACGATGAGAAGAGCTGCTGCTGCTGCTGTAGATTCTGCTGCTAGCTCTAAATACAGGGACACCGCATAAAGCAATCTGATCCGTGACCGAAACGTTGGGAATTTCTCTTGTCATCGCTCTCAATCTTGGGTGCTCTCTGTTTGTTTTACTCACACACGCGCACACACTGTTTGCGTAGTGGGAACGTATGCGTCGTCCTTTCGATTCTTTGTAGTCGCTGAAATAGTCGCGGCAGACCTACACAGTAATGTGTGGCTTCTCTCATGTGGTCCGCAAACGAAGCCCTTAATCCCCTCCCACTGGTTTCTCTTGAAGAAGTTTTCCGAAACTGACGAATTTCCACGTCCTGACTACCAGCAAACACCGCTTATCCTGAGATCGGACCGGCCCTTCGTATTAGAATGACTTGTTAATAGAAGCGTGTCGCCAGGAGGGTGGAATCAGTATCTAATAAATTATATAAGGAGGATAATGAAAACTTGGCGTTAAAGACGTCGAAAAATTTCGAAAAAAAAACATTATTGATACACATAACCAAATAGAATCCCATGTAATTTTACTTGGTGTTAAACTTTTAGTAAAAAACCATACGATAAAAAAAAATGTAGCATCCCAAAGATCTATAATAGTCAAATAAAGATCAAGTCTATAATAATTATGATTCTTCCTACATTTCAAACACTAAACTACAATGCATTAGAGAACTAAAATATTACCCAACTCTGAGTAAAAGACAACTTGAATACAACCCAGCTAATTTCAGCTGCAATTTTACTGAGAATGTTTTAAAGACATAAAAGTTAGCAGATCCACTGCAAATGCATACACCTCCGTGGAAATGTTTCAATGTTAAAAGTTTTGGTGTTCAAACGAACTAATGACTGAATAGTGCAGCTCACAGGCTGAGGTATATTTGTAGTAGAATCAAGGTTAGTAGAGAGTACAAACTTTACAAACCTTGTAGCAAAATTAGCTCAAAAAGAGCTCAACCTGGTATAGCTACCATTTCCCTCATCATCCATCTGGAATCATTTTTTTGCAATTTGTTTTAACTGAAATCTTACTTTTATCAGTAGATAGTGTTCACAGATTAGAGCTCTCATGTTGATTACGTTTTCACATCAATGCAGAATTACATTTTCCCATTGTAAATATTGGCTCTGAACTGCAGCGAGAATTTTAGATGTTTGCAAATAAGTAATTTGTAACCAATAAGCTCGAGAAACAGTATTGATAAATAGATAAATAGATAGTAATGATACTATCCTATTAGGAAATATACCCGGCGATGACCAAATAAGTATACCACGCTTCGCCACTAATAGATATAGATTCTACCAGATTATTTATAGTATTCCAGTGGATTATGGAATATCTCCATCTCCATCTCAACCAGTATTTCTAACAGAGAAATTGGAAAGTGACATTTCACATGAAACTAGCTATTCACTAGGAAATAGTGCAACAATACCTTTGTACTTAGAAACACCGATGTAGTAGATTGAATCAATCATTGAAATGCCAGCCAATAAGAGAAGACTTAGGAGTAAGTAGTCAAAACGCCTTTGAATCCTCCTCGCATTACGATTGGTCGTCTCTCACCAAGCCACCACGTGGCCACGCCTCCAGCCAATCACAAGCGAGCAGTTGTGTAGGCCTACAAACGTATTCGTATAGCTGATTTCCGTGACTGCTAATAGATGGCGTTGGCTGCCTTTTTGGATTCCATGAGAACTTTTAATAGACCTTTAATTTATTCACTTGGCTTATCTGGTGAGGCTTATTTTTCTTTCTCATTTTCCACACAACTCCAATACGTATTATTCTTCTCCAACCTATCCACCATTGTTCCTTTTTCCCACTTTTCCTTCTCCTACCCTTACTCATCCTCTCCAATCTTTTCCTTCTCTTCCCCAACAACTTTCACCCTCTCCTTCTTCTTCTTCTTCTTCTTCTTCTTCTTCTCAAACTCTCTTCTTCTCTCTCTTCTTCTCTATTCTCAACCCTTTTAGTCTTTCCTTCTTCTTCTCCTCTAAACCTCCCTTTCTAACACTCTCTTCCATCTCTCTTTCTTCTCCATCCTCAAACCTTTCACTCTTTCCTTCTTCTACTTCTTCTACTTCTCCTCCAACCTCTTTCTTTTCAAGCTCTCTTTTACCTCTCTTTCTCCACTATTCTCAACCCTTTCACTCTATCCTTCTCCTCCAAATCTCCCTTTCTCACACGCTCTTCCTCACCCTCCTAAACCCTCTCACTGTACCCTTCGTCTCCTCCAAGCCTTCCTTTCTCACACTCCCTCCCTCTCCTCTCCCAACCCTTTCAAACCTCTCGCAACACTCATGACAACCAGTGGAGTAATGCTAGCAATGTGTGGTAGTGGGCGCAATATGGATATTCTCTCAACTGACGCTCGTTTATCATGCTCCTTTTATATTTGAAGAGAGCGAGTCGTTATCGGTGGCTGGTGGCGCGGTGTACATTACTGACAGTGGCATGTGTGTGCGAGTGTAGATGTATTAGTGTGCAGCATCAGATGCCAGCCCATCTGCGAATAAATTTCGACGCAAACTTCCAACTCTGTTTTCGGTTGCGACTGCAGAATATTATGCGCCGCGACTCGCTTTTGTTGACGCGCCAGTCGATCGTGCAACGCGTGTTTTCTTTTCATTATGTTATGTTAAATTGAAACATAATAGCGCGCGGATTCCAGCCGACGATCAGTTCTGTCCTATTTGTTAGACAAGCAATGTTCAACGCGGCCTTTTTCTGAACTTTACATTGAACTGAGCCCCCTGTCACTAGACTTTAACTAGTGGCGAAGCGTGGTATACTTATTTGGTCATCGCCGGGACCGCTTCGCCACGGACGTTAACCCTTCACTCCCTCACCCACCGGCTTCGAAAGTGTTCGGCGATTTGCACGACAATCTAAAATCGAATTCAAGCATTATGAATGAATGTTATCGAACGAAACAAATGCAACTTGAACCAAACATAACTCTGATATAGCCTACTAGCAATAACTGTACGCTGATTATACAGTCTCTAAAACGACATCTAACAATCCAACAATCTAAAAATTGAATTCATCTAACAATCTAAAATTGAACTCAAGCATTATAAATTAATGTTATCGTACGCAACAGATGCAACGTGAACCTAACCTAACTGTGATAAACTAGCAAGTACAGAGACTGTACCTGATTATTCAGTCTCTATACTAGCAAGAACTGCTTGATAAAACAAAATGTTTTGATGAAACAAATTGAAATTGAACCAAAACAAATCCAAATTGAAATGATGTCATTATTTCACGGTTGAGTTTGATAGGGTTTTTGTGCAGAAAAATGCGATATTTCCAATATATTTTTGATCCAACCATTCTCATTGAAGTAATCTACAATATTTCATCATTGGCTGTTTCTCATTTTGGTTCGATATTATGTTGTTCAATTAGGTAGGTAAGGATGACGTCACGTTTGGAAACCTGTAATTGCATAACAAAATTGAAGCTTGTTTTCATCAGTTTTAGAGTATAACATATAAAAGTTTGTGAGTTATGTTATTGTTTATTCAGGTCACCACTTACACTGTATTCTATCCGGAGAGGTGGAACACTTTAGTAGGTACTACATCCTTTTTGATACAATCATCCTAATTATTTAACTCTAAAATTATCACACCACGTACTGTACAGTTCCCATTTTTGGTGGAGAGATGGTGTAATTTCTCAGAACCGAAACAATTTAACATATCAGTCATCGATGGCAAACCGACCTGTCACCATAGCTTGCGTATTTCAATAAATTAAAAATCTGCATCATACAATTTAGGGCAGAAACAACAGGCTAAGTCCAAAACCGTTTCTCTCCCAAATTCTGACCAGAGTAATGTAGCCGAAAAAGTGGTTCACGTGGTACTGTAGTTTTGTTTTCGCAAATAAAAGTTGGAATGCCACAAGGTTTGTGTGGTATAGCCTATTGGATTGGTTGGCGACTGTTTACTGTGCGACTATTTTCGAGGCTGAGTGCAAAGGAAGGGAAAGTGACTTGGCAAACCGAACTGAAAACGAAATAGGAAAGTTGGTGCTTCGTGAGCGGTGGCAGTTACCATGTGGAAAGCGATTTCAAACTCTCTTTCTTCCCTCCTCCTTCCTCTTCTTCTTCTCCTCTTTCTCCTTCTACTACTTTCCCATGTTCTCCAGCTCTTTCCCATCTTTCTCTAACTTCTCATCATCCTCCAGCTCCTCCTTCTCTTCCTCCTACCCTCCCACTATATTGTCTCCTTCCTGTTCTTTATCTCCTTGCTATCTATCTCGTTCTCCCATTTCTTTTCTACATTTTCCTTCTTCGTGTTCATTTTATATTTACTTTTGTCTTACTTCTTAAACTTCTCGTTTTTCCTACTCTACTTTCGTTTGTTCATCTTCTTCCCCAATTCCTTCTTCTTCTTCACCTACTGCTCTTCCTTCCCTCTCTCATCTCTTTGTTCCTCCTCTTCTGTTCTCCAATCTTCAATCTTCCCTACTTTTCCTTCCTCTGATTCCTTCACCGCTGCTTATGCTTCTTCTCCATCTCCTTTTTTCTCTCCTTCTTCCACCCTTCAGCCTTTTCCTTCTGCTTCTATATCATCTCATTTTCTTTCTCTTCTCGTCCTCCCCCTTCTCCTCCTCCTCCTCCACCTTCTTCTTCTTATTCTTCATCTTCTTCTTCTTCTTCTTCTTCTTCTTCTTCTTCTTCTTCTTCTTCTTCTTCTTCTTCTTCTTCTTCTTCTTCTCCTTCCTCTTCGTCTTCTTCTTCTTTTCTTGTTCTTCTTCTTCTTCTTCTTCCTCTTTTTCTCCTTCTTCTCTTCTCCTTCTCCCCTCCTCCTTCTTCTTCTTCTTCTTCTTGTTCTCCTTCTCCTTCTTCTTTTTTCTTCTTTCTCTTCTTCTTGTTCTTTTTCTTTCTCCTCTTTTCTTTTTTCTCTCCTTATTTTTTCTTTACCTTCCTCTTTTTACGTTGATTTTTCCTTCTCTCTTTTCCTTTCCCTATACTTGTGTTCCTCTTATCCTCCTTCTTGTTCACCTTCCTCTTCTAGCCCCTCCTCACTAAGGGATTCTCAAAAGAAGGCGCACAGAACGCTGCACAGCACGAAACAAAACAATATGAGCAAGGTAGGGCAAGGCGCTCACTCAGCAAGCCAGGAGGAGAACTCCTCAAAGTCCCAATATTGACGAGCAGCTGCAGTTCAGCACAGGGAGCTGCGTATAAGGACTTTGTAACTCGAATTGAGAAGGGTTCCGCGACAGACGTGGTTGTTGTCCAGTTGTTGGACAAGAATCTTGGACTTTGTTCTTTCTCTTTTTCTCTCTCACTAACTCTCTCTTCTTATGTCCTTTCACCCTTCAGCCTCTTCTTATCAACAGCACTTGACGAAATCGGAACCACACACCTGAGTGGAGAACATTCTCTAACCGTCTTTGTTTTCTCATTTCATTCCGTAGTTTCCTTCATTTTGCTCCAGTTGTTTCTCTCTTTCTCTCCTTTTCTTATCCTCTTTCTCTTCTCCCCTTCGACTCTTCTTCTGCTCATTCTCTCTTCTTTTTTCCCCTCTTTTTTCAACTCCCTTCTTCTCTCCTCCTTTTCTCTTTTTCCTCTATGAAATCTTTCAATCTAGTCTCCTTTTTTTTCATTCTTTTCTCTTTTCCCTTCTCTCTTCCCTTTTCTTCTCTTTTCCTTTTTCTTCTCTTTGCCCTTTCCTTCTCTTTTACCTTCTCTCTGTTTTTTTCTTCTCCTCTTCACACCTCCATTCATCTATTATTTTTCCTTTCAAAGGTCTTCCTTCTATCTTATCCACTACTTTTCACTCAGGTTTCCACTATCAGTTGTTTTCCCAAACACAACGAGTATTGAAAGAGGATAAAGAAGTTTCCCCTGAAGCTATAAAGTTCCAAATCGATGTAACCGCATACCTGTTCCAGCTACAATTCCCGAATAGCTTGTGCTCAGCTCTGATTTTTTGTTATTGCACTAACAAGCATGCTCTTCAAATCCTTGATTTTGTTCGAAAGATGATTTTCTTTACTCGTGAAAGATTTTGGAAAAGACATAGAATTTTCCTTTCCATCAAATTATTGCCAAGAGTAAGATAGAAAAATAGTTAGGGTTAGATAGATAGATAGCGCTGTGGGAATAGTTTGATCGTTGAGGTCAAAGGTTCAATGACCTCTTATTGCAAAGGAAATTGGCATGTTTTCAATTATATTCATATTCATTTATTTGATTATTTCATATTCATATTTATTCATTTTCATATTCATTTTCTAGAATACAATATCAAGGGAAGAAAGAGAGGCAGCCCAAAATCAAAATAAAATCATGAAATACTCTGATAGGAGTGTTTGACACACAAGTCCATTCTACATTTTTCATTTTATTGTTAGATAATTAATTGAATATTCATATTGATATCATTATTATATTGAGTAATTAATATTTGGAATTACTTGTTGAAGTATTAATGAAGTGTCATCATCATAGATTTATTCAAAAAGACATAGTTCAAGACTTATGAAAACGACCTTATCCATACTCAAAAACGACCCTGTTGTAGCAGAACTGAAGCTTCTGCCTGTAAAAATCTGCCTAGACATCTGAACAAAACGTAACTTATGCCATGAAATCCCTTGAGAAATGAAAGGCCTGTCTAAACAGCTAAGGCTATTACTGACTATTTCAAGTGATAATAATTGATTAGAATATAATATTATTACTAGCGTTTGGCTTTAATAGGAAGTTCCACCTCTCCGTATAACTCAATTTTCCCTTGAACATGGTGAACCAATTTAGGTTAAATAGTTCAATTCACTTTTCATAAAAGTCACTCAATTAGAATAGAATACATAGTTCCTCGATGATATCTGTTAGCTTCAAATCAATACAAAACTGACAAAGTGTAGTGGTTAGGTAGTAAGGAAAAATAGTATCTGAGGTAATATGGAATATCAAACATGACAAACCATGAAACCAACTTACATAACAAAGTGATGATTAAAGATTATCTCAAGATAAGGTACTTCTGATGTTAGTACCAATCTGATAATTTCAATAAGACGATGAAGTGTGTTTTGTAGCCCAACTTCACAGACAATAATTTTCTGCGGTTGTGTGTGTTAAAAGTGTTGGGGCTGGGAGCACGAATGGAAGGAGGAGGCGACGATAAGAAAAGCAGTAGCTGAGAATTGATATGGTTGAGAAAGGGATGCGTTAGCTAGGGCCATAGTAAAGATGGAGGGCCTAAGATAAGACAAAACGTATGAAGTGTTGAACCAGCCTCTGAACGAGGCGAGGAATCTTTGGAAGTGAATGATATTTCATCGATAGTCACCAGGCCATGAAAAGAATTGTTATATCTATACATGGTGTATACATAAGCCGACCCTAGGAGTGTGTGCCTACAAAGGCCGCAAACGAGATATAATACTGGAGCACATACAGCGTTATCGGATAACAACATATTACACATGTGTTTGTTCATAGCAGCCATTGCGGGGCACCCTATAACGTTATCGATAGAATTATTATTAACTGACTTACGTACCAAATAATACGTGGATCTGTTTCTAGCCAAACCACTACCTCAAAACTTGGAATGGCAGACAGCCAGCCAAGGTAGGATTTCAAATCTATTGCTACTGCAACCTGTAGTTATTGACTCTTCATAATTCCATCACACGTAGAATTCAATCCATCATATTTGATTCCACCAGATATCAAAAATTCACTAGAAATAGACACATTATATTTTATTTATTGCTACTGCAATTTGGTATTGATAGGTTCTCCTCAAATCCGTCTTAGAACTTACTGTTAATTGTTCTAGGCTATATCCTCACGACTTGATGGTTTCGGTTGATTGAATTAGCAGTATTCAAGCACAGGTGAAGGTTCAACATTATAATGTTATCTGTGCTTGAAGATAGAGAAAAGAGAAATGACTGAAGGTTAGCTATGTAATTTCATCAGCTATGTAAAGAGCTGACAATTCACTTCAATTTAAAGAATAACAATACAACACAAATCATAGTTGTTGTATTTTGATCATTTAATATCAAATAAACAATTTTATCTTGTCTGGTTTTCCTTTAGGCTAGGCGTGCAAGGTTAGTCAAGACAAGACAAGACAAGATTAGTCACGTTTAGTCACAGTAATTCACATAGTTGCTTATGAAGCAGCACACACTGATGCAATGACTAATCGGTGTGTGTTGCTTCATAAGCAACTATGTGAAGTACTGTGACTAATCTTGTCTTGTCTTGACTAACCAGTGTACGCCTAGCCTTATGTTTATTCATAAGAATAAATGTTTATTCCTGTAGAATAAATGTGATTATGGATTATTGTTTTCTTTTTATAAATTCATTTTGTCTCAGGACAAATAGTCTTGCTTTCATAAATCAATTCAAGTCCATTTCTATATTCTTTCCCACCCATTATCTCCCTCACATTTCCTCTAAACCAACCATGAGCAATTCAATGAAAAACTACCGTGTCAACACACAAACTAATGATTGTACTCGCCCAGAAATACCCGGACATTTCACACAGTATCTATGAGCTCCATCTCCAACATGTTTCTCTGCAATAATACACACAGCGCCACATCTCAACCGCACTCCACCACAGAATTGAATGGTGATAAAGAAATATTTTCATTTCATCGGGAACCAATAGGTGGGGCGCGACGACCCACCTCTGTCGGTGGATAACAAGAATATCGAGCGTCCTACATTGTCGAGATGTGGATAACAAGAGTATATATAGATATATATTTGGTGGTGACCCGGGAGCTTCCAGGAGCTACGATCCGGGATCCCTCCCCGAGGACAGCCTCCGGTGTCACAATGAGACTATTGGATCTTCGGCGCTGTCCCCAGAGACGCCATATCGTTGTATATCGTATTTTCCCTCCAGCTTGACAATACGCTCTTGCCATTTACAGAGTGGCACACAATATGCTTGGAAATATGCAGCACGTCGACCCAGCCAGCGCTTATAATGCACTCGGCTACTGCATAAACTGGCTCTGTACAGCCCACACTTCAGTGATACGAGGGCGAATATTGAAACGCATCTGTCATAGAAACTTGAGGTGACAGTGTCAAAAAACTATGTTATATTAATTTTTGTGGGATACTATATGTATAATATTCTCATTGAATTTTGAAAAACATTGAGATTTCATTTTCAATCTATTCTCACGTTTTTGTCTCGTCTCTTGAACGTTTCTCTTCCACCGTTTCATTCACTTACATTAATTTATTCTCAACTGCACATTTTTATTACTTAGTTTTGACCACTGTGACAATGTCATATCATTATCCTATTACAATAAGCATCAATGTTATGAAAGAAATTGAATATCATTTTCCATTGTGAGGCAATCTTGGACAGAGACTGTGAAACTAGAACACCAGCACTCACAGTTTGACATAATTGGTACATTTCTATTCACATGACAGTCATATTCAGACCCAGGACTACATCATAGTCGTCTAATGTGTTTATATTTTTCTAACAATTCGTTCAAGTTACACGAATCTTACCTCACAAGGTAATGAGAATGAAAATCAAATCAGCCGAAATATCAACTTGGAAAAAAGGAGGACGCAAAGCATACACGAGCACTGATGATAATTGCAATTACCTCAGCGACATTTTCGGGTCGGTGCTTAAGCAAAGAGCAATTTTCTGTCGAAATTGTTTCGCAAAAACTGACAGACTTGATGAAAAATTTCGCTTATCCCTCAAGTGAAAACAAAGTGCTTTGATCGCTTGCATTATGAAATACAGCGAAAGAGCTTTCTACAGACGTTGCTTCCTTTGGCTTTGTCTTCCGTTCGTACATTTTTCTTTATTCGCTTTTGGCTTTCATCTTTCTTTCCACTCTCGTCTTAGCAGAGCAGTTCCAGGTTTTTTCGGCTGATATGATCCAATATTACGAGGTTGGAGGCTCCCTGCGATGGTCGCCTACTACAGTTTTCATCAACGATGTATGCTCAAGATAATACGGCCAAGAAAAGTTTAAGGTTTTCACGAGTGGTTCGTGAGACCCTGAAGAAAAAAGGGTCGAAATTACTTCATCGCATATGTAAGACCCGTCACTTAGTGGTAGCCTAGGAATTGATGATTATTGCTAGAGTCAGAATATATAAAGTAGGGAGTTGGGTCCGTTACCACAGCTATTTATACTAATTCATTACTCAATCACAGTCACAGTTAGATTAATTCCACATTCGGTCAATACTCGATAGAATACCATGAGGTGGAGAACTAATTTCTCATATATATAGAAGTTTTAGTTTTCATCTTCATGAATTCAGTCTGTTTGACAATCATCATTCAGTAAGCAAGAACAGAAGAAACAGTCTAAATTATTGCTAGAATAGAATTTTCCGAGAACACTTTCTTCGGGATAATCGCTGGCCCAAATGCACTCTTTTCTCATATCTATCTATTCGTCTCTTTACACTCTATACCTATAGCAATGTTACTACAAATTCTGGAGTTTTGCTCTAATAACTCGAGCATCTTCTTCAACACAGAAGGTTTATCTTACCATCTCCTTATTAGTCTATTGTCTTTAAATAATACATCATTCTTGTCGCACTTGTCTCAATCACCATTCCCTCACTCTCACACTTAATCTCTTTCTCTTTTCACTATCTCTCTCTCTTCTCACTATCTCTCCCACCCTTTCCCTCCGCCTCAATCACACCCTTACTACATCTCACTCTCGCTCTCTGTCTCGTTTACTCTTTTCCCCCTCTATGTTTCTCCCTCTCTTCTTTTCTCTCTCTCTATTGTCTTAGAGTAAATCATCGGAACAATTTACTTTGTCCTGTCATTGTCCCTCTTTCTTAATCAAACGGAAGGCGACATTCTTCTTACATCATAATTGGCTACAAAATCCCCTAACTTTCCTCATTTTCCCCTTACAATCCCCCAACAATCGTTTTTAATCTTGTCGTCTTCCCCTTGCTTCCGCCCCGCCACCCCGTTCGTTGTTAGCTCGAATTAGGCCCTCCAATTTGTTCTTATGCATGTTGATTCAGCGCGCTCCCGTTTATTTTTTAGCTTATTCAATTACCTGCAAAACCGAGCCAGCGCACGGGGCATTTACGGTTTCAATTATAGTCGGCTGCATCAAGCAGCCAGAATAATCGTTATGATAACAAGAAGGAAACTCGTTGATGAAAGTCTAATTGGATTATCTTCTCGTTCTGTTTCTTTTCTATTACTTTTGTCCGGGCGCCAGAATAGTAGTTCTTCTCATCAGCTCGCCTCTATTCACTTGTTGACAGCTCTCTTGAAAAATTGGAGGAAAATGTCACAAATAACTAGGACAAGAATGATCCAGCGGAAAAAGAGCGACAACACACTTCAGACTAGTATTAGAGATTGTTCTTCTATTATTATAGAGATTGATCGATACAGTTCGGAATTGAAAAAAAGCAAATTAATATGATTAAAAATTGGTAGCGAGACAAAATACAATGTACAATGTATATACGAGGCAGTCTATGAAGGATTCAATGGAACTATTTCTCTTTCTTGTAACAAATCTCTTCTCTCAATCCGAAGAGCTCTTCTAAAAGAGAAAAATAATCATTCTATTTGAAAGCACACAAAGACGGAATGCGTGTAAATGATGACTGTGTGGAGTCTATTATAAAAGTTGAAATGCACGTGAGTGATGCAGGATACTAACAAAACATTAGGTCACATTAGTTCTTTATCAGGTAAATACATTCAAATTCTAATTCAAAGCTTATGAACGGCTGGCTTTTGAAAATGCTTTTGAATAGTGAGCTAGAGACAGCTCTATTGGTTAAGCTTTATATTTTTATTTCTATCCTTTACAAGTACATCGGAAGTATCATTTTATTTGACGGCAAGCAATTAATCTTAGAATAAAGTGCTCCATTAATCTAAAGATCAGAATTCTTTAGCCCGATTCAAGGATACAACATCTGGAAATAATTCCAGTAACTTTACTCTCAATGTGAGTAGCTTTAATAACAAAGATGCGAGAGAAAGAGAGAGTTGAAAGAATAACTTCCTACTCAATAGAGTGAAGAATGTACCAGATTTTTTCGAATTTCATTTTTCAAAGTTTCACTGATAACTATATAAGTTTTCTCAATATTCAGATCCACAAAAACCTAGTGAAACAAAACTATTGAAAATAACCATTCTATTTAAATTACACTGAGTTTAAAACATTAATTTTAGTGGTGGAAAAATATCAATAACATTTTTGAGACGACCGTTCCGTCTGTTATTGGACATCATCAATTTAATGTTCTCCACTAAGGTTACCTGTTCAATGTTAAATATGAACATCAGAGGTTTTCCTGCTCTGAAACTCTCCAAATCAGTGTAATTCAACTGGAAAATGAATGAGCCTGGAAAACAATTATTGATCCTTATGTTTATGTAAATGTAATGTAATATTATTGTACTTAATGTAATGTAAATTATTTTTTGTACTTTAATGTTCAATGTTCAATTGGAGCATTAATCCTGTAATGTTTTCTGCTTTGAAACTTTCAAAATCAGTGTAATTCAACTGGAAAATGAATGAATCTAGAAAACAATTATTGTACTCAAATGTTTAATGTTCAATTTGAGCATTAATTCTACAATGATTTTCTGCTGTGAAACTTCCAAATCAGTGTAATTCAACTGAAAAATGAATAGATCTAAAATACAATAATTATTATTGCCTTTCTAGATTCCTTATCGATGTCAATCTATTTTTAATTGATGGAAAATTAATAAATTGAGAGTTAGGATAATTCAATAATATTCCAACTAAAAAATCCATCATCATTTACAATTGGCGGTTGGAGAAGAAAATTCCCGGACACTCAACCTCCGAGTTTGGTGGCAGCTTTGATGTCTGTATTTTTCCGATAAACGGAATTAGAAAACTTCTGTTTCAAAGAAAAAACTATCATCAGGCCACTGTCGGTTTCCGACAGATATTTTTCCAAGTAGAACTGTAACGACCTGTACTAGTGACAATTGATTGGCCAGTTGAAAGCCAACTACAATAAGGTCTCTCTGCTTGTTGGATGGTTTGACACAAAGTGCTCCTCAACAAATTTCCCCAGCCGCTATCGCACGGAGCGTCTCGTTTACTCGTGCTCTGTTTACAATCGCCTATTCCATTATTGGAAGTCGGTTTTCGACAAGCAGAGATGCCAGACAGCGATTCAAAAAATTACACACACACACACACATACACACACACACACACACACACACACACACACACACACACACACACACACACACACACGACGACGACGACGACGACGACTCCAAAATAGCTGCGCATGCAACGAATGACAGTGGGAAGAGAGCGTGAATGAGGGTGGTGGTAAAAGCGGGGTAGTGTTAAGCGGGGGTGGAGGTGAACCAACGGTGAAATATTTGTACCAACGAATAAAATGCACGAAGAATGTCAAATAGTTCGAATTCGTTGCGGAGGCAAAGTTGAAAAAATCTGCACAGGAATCAGCAGAATTCTGCCACGCTATCGCCACACTGTACTGGACGTTCTTGTTTACTCACCCCTGCTTTTTTTTCTATTTTTCCACATCTAGAGAGGAGAGACTCGAATAAACTTGGAACTGAAATGGCAAAGGATTGTCAGCAATTGCATGTTGCCAATGTTGAGTTCGAATAACCAACTAGCGGTACACTCTCGTGTCGCCACAATGTACGTCAACCATACATCACAACACTGTGGTAGTATTATGCCTTTGGTGCTGTCGAAAAACTGAGAAAACTGGACAGGTTCCACAATCAATGAGATTCTTTTCAGATACATATCTCTGAATTTTTATTTTCTTCAACTCCAGAAACGTGTGCAACATTTCGCCGCGGTTTCATGTACAGCACGTGATAGCCTCAAGGAAAAATTGAGGTTGAATGTGGAAAGAACGAGCACTTACACCTTGTTCACTAGTCACAATATTTCTGAACTCGTCAACTTGAGATCTTTCGAGTAAAATTTGTCCACGAGTCACAATATTTCTACTCTTGACAACTCAGGATTTTTTAAATAAAATAGCACTGGATGGAAATATACTGTACTGTGATTTTTCAACTGGATTTCATGTGCATGCTTTGATATTCCAATACGAAATTAAAATTCTATTTCCACCAGTTTCATCGTTGTACAGGTCAGCATGATTGTTGAGAGTTCTTCCATATGAATTCGTGGAATTGTCATTTTGTGGAATTCTTATTCAATTTGTGGAATACGAAATTGAAATTCTATATTCACCTGTTTCATCATTGTTGAGGTCAGTATTTTGAGAATTCTTCCACGGGAATTTTAAAACTATTTCTCCTTGACAAACACAGAATATTGTTGAATAATTTTCTCATTAGACCATATATCAATGTAAGGTTTTTTTTATCGTATGGCTTTTATTGGTGGGGAGACCCTTACGGGTAGGTTCCACCTAGCCTCATTGCACAATTTTTTGGTAAATGTAAGGTGAATTTCTATTATCAGCTAGGTTGGCTTTCAAGGTTTGAACTATCTCACGTGAATTACTTGAAAAAGAATGCCGAAATAAATACATTTTAATTGCAATACGTTTACGGTTAACCCAATTGCCTATTATTATTATCATCATCCTCACTGAAAAGGACTGATATAAAAATTAGTGAATATAGAAATCATAACTAGTCATATTCCAATAAAACGAGTATTGTATTATTTATTTTGTATTTTATTTTTACTTAGTATTTGTTTTTGTTTTCCATATCAATTTAACAGCTCCCCTCTTTGCTTGTTGAACTTGATAGTGTTTATATGATTGGCATAATTATGTTATTATTATCAGTCTGAAATTTTCTCTGCCTATATGTTTACATTCTTTGTATTTTGTCTTTAGAATGAGAATAAAATCAATATTTATATATTAGTCATTCTAAGTGTGACACTTCGTTTTTCTTCAAATACCAGTCCATGTCCTATTATCCAAATTTTCAATCATCCGAATCGTCTCCTGTTCCAGTTAATTCTGATAATCGGCGTTTTACTATATTAATAGTTTAATATCAAAACCTATAAATGAAAAAAAACTTGATTATATCCTAATGAGCGGTATTCAAAACGAAATAAGTGAAGTAATATTGTTCATGAATGTAACTTATATCAATCATAAAGGTAAAAAATAAACCTTTCATTACGCATGATGGAAATTATTCTATGGCTTTGAATACAATGAAAAAAATCATAACGGCATTGAAAGTAAAATTTTCATGTTTTCAATAAAATTCCACGAAGTTTAAAGCACGATGAAAAACTAAATCCGTTTTTATCCAGTTATCCAGTAAAAAATTGCCGTTGGAAACTAGATAGAATTGAATGTACAATAAAGCAAGCCTCAATAAGTGTTCTCCACCACAGCAGGTGATTATCTTTTACACGGTGATAACGTAGGCCACAGCAGAATGCGAGCATGACATGCACTGAAGATTAAAAAGAGGAAAAAACCGGGCATGCGACATGCTTTAATTGAAATGTAACGAGCACAACACGGTTAGAGTATGTACATTCATTACAAGGGCCTCGAATTCCAATTTTCTGCAAGATTAACAACATACACTAGTTTTTCTCTATTGTTTTGGAATAACGATTTTCAAGTATCGAAAAACATTTGTATGAACGACAAAAAATGTATGATTGTGGCCTTTGTCAACACGATTTCCTGTAGGGAGAATTTTTGAACAGTAGTTAGCTTCGTTACCTTTCACATTTTATTCATCTATCCACATAAAAAACATTCACATTTACATAGCTTATAGAAAAAAATTATACCAGTTTACATGAAGTTCATAGAATGTTTTAAACAATGTATTATACTAGAACCCTCTCTCTTGAAAGTCAATGACCGACAATGTATCATACGAGAACCCTCTCTCATGAAAGTCTTGTCTTTCATTTCTTCTATTGGAATTCGGCGAAATGATATTGAAATTGCTTCACGCTAGAGAATTACCATGGTAAATACATTGGATTATACTATAACAGTGTACCGTGTTAATGTAGACTACCTATTCTAGTGTAGCGATTTATGAAGTTCATACAAATTTTCAAAACTTGTATCATACTACCAGAGGTAATCCATTCATATTAACAGTGACATTAATTTTATTTGACGCTTGGCATTAGATAGGTAAATAGAGAAATATCATTACTTGACGTTGCTGATGACCGTAGAGTAAGTAATATCTGGTAGATAAGTAATATCTCTCTATCTATCTAATGCCAAGTGTCAAATAAAATGAATATCACTGTAGTTAGGCCTAGTCGGTTATTCTACGTAGAATTCTCTCTCACAGTCAATCAATCGTCTATTGAAATACGAATTGCGGAATGATATTGAGATATTGAAATAGTCTCACTCAAGAGAATTCCCAAAGTAAATACATAGGATCGTATCTGTACCTCTTCATATAAGCCTATACCCTTTCTAGTGTACAATAGTGTACCAGTGAACGTATTTTAGTGTACTGGTGTATCTATTTCAGTGTAACGGTGTACCTATTTTAGTGTACCGGTATATTATGAAATTTATACAAATGTTTGAAACTCTTATCTACTAGGAACCTCTCTCGAGTTCATCAATCGTCTCTTGAAATCGAAGTTGGCGAAATGATAACGAAATTGGTTCACTCAAGGGCGAATTCGCATAGCGACAGTGCCGTTCACGGCGCGATCAAACGCGGAACAATACGGCGACCATATCTTGGTTAACAGTTGAACGCACAGCTAATTCACAATACAGTAGCCACACAGCAATGCTGTGATGATTGCAGAGGACAGTGGACAGTAGATACCAGAGGCAGTGACAATCATTATAAGTCCTGGTGTGCAGCATTACCATTTAAATCGAAATTATTGATTGCGGAGTCAGCATGTTTAAAATCGCACCACTGTTGAATGGGCAGCAGCAGCTCACTGTGCCACATGTTAAATATGCGGCTCCCACACTCCTGTATATCTATATACATTTGGCAGGCATCTCTATTTCACCCCCCCCCCCCCCCCCACCTCACAATTACATGAAACGAGGTCTCACTACTGCTGTACATAAGTGAGGGAAGGGACTAAAAACACGTAGTAGTACCCAGTGTGCATGATTGGTGCATTGAAGCAATACTTACTATCAGATGATTGTAATGGTAGGTATTGGTTTTATAGAGTGTGAATAAATAAATTCAGGCTGTTATTTTGTGCCCGAAGAGGGTGATTTGATGCAGCATATTATGGAAATGTGGGATTGAATGAGTATTTGAAAACATACAATAGTATATAGAGCAATTTGGACTGGATGTTATGATGTAACATATGGAAATGTAGGTTAAATGAGGATTTGAAATCATACAACAATGAAGTAGATGAGTTTAGAGTGGGTGATTTGATGTAACATTCGAAGTAGAATGGACATGAAGAGAATTTGTGAATGATTTTGATGTTGATATTATGTTCAGGTGTTTAGTTTGTAAAAGCCTGGTTTTGAATGGAGCTTTGTTGTGATGTACAGTGGGCTACAGAATCAATATTGTTTCTGGTTATTGTATATTAATAGTATTAATATTGTATATTTTATCTGGATCCATGTTACTCTAAGGGGAATTGGGAATGGAATAAAAGTTAGTGATTTTATAGCATAGAATGGCCGTGAATCATTTAATCATATAAAAATTATCCAATCATTTAAGCTATTGTGCTGAACAAATATTCCGTGCACTATCCTTAATAGCATGATAAATGTCTCCAGAATTCAAAAATTAATTGATATAAAATTTTCTGCCTCGTTGCTGAGTCTCTGGAGAACCAAAGTAGGAGGATTGATACGAATCAAATCTCACATTATGAGATGGCAAACTAGATTCCAATTTCGACTATGAAAGCAATTATCTTTTGAATGATTAATTGGCTAATTTCATAATCATTCAAAACCCAGTGGAGAGATGAATATGAATCTTTTAGGATAGAAGAGTCTCTTAAAATAAAAGGTTATAATCATGATAATAATATTCCAACTCACCGCTGTTAGTATCAAGCAGCTATAATTTTCTCTTACCTGAAACAAAGAAATTTATCTGTTACAGTGAGCAATTAAAATCTTGAGGAGTTAAATTAAGAGCAACACAACCATTACTATATTAATATAATATATTCAGAATAGGAGGATTATGATAAAATCAGTACAGGAGGAGGATTATAATACATGTAAGTACTCTGAATCAATACAAATCTCTTGAGTCTAATTGTTAAGAGTGTTCAAAGTGTTGACATGAACGTTTCACAAGTACATAAGGATAAAACTCATCTATTTTTGAGATAAGGATGAGACAGATTTATTATTAAAACTGGGGGCCTGCTTCATGAAAATTATAAGAAATATTGTGATACATGATTGAAAGCAGACGTACGCTAGCTGAACTGGACTAGCAAAGACAATAGCTCAAACCAGAGTTAATTTATTCATTATTTGGTTCGTCCATGCCCATACTATGCAATAAACTTATTATAGGTTAAGTATGCATTCCCGGTATTACTCGACTTCAAAGTATTCATGGAACAGGCCCCAGAATAATTATAATCATGGAGGAATGAGGAAATAGAAAATTTGATTGTAATAAATATTTCCTACACTGATTCACTTGCAAAATTACATTCCACGTGAAACTGAAGCACCGTCGTCGTTTTCCGGAAAATAGAGTTTCTAGGAATCAACTAAATACTCGTATAGTACTGATGTCACCTCGAAAAGAAATGAATAAAATTAATCGTATCGTTTTTTTAGAAAAAAGGATTTCTAGGAATAACCTAAATATAGTACCGATGTCACATCGAAAAGAGATGAATGAAATTTAACTTTTATTAGGAACTATATTTCGTTTTCCTGCTTTCCTACATGTTTTCACGTAGGTAAGGTAAAATTACAAAAAAATTCTCACACTGCATTGAGTGAGACTTCTCCAGCACAAAAACTTGTATGAGAAATCAAAGTCAATACTGTAGTAGAGCAGAACGATTGATAACTGTAGCAAGAATGCAGGAAGACTATACCATCCATCGTATATATAGATATAGATAGAGGGCTGAAATCACAGTTTTTTACGAGGAAGAGGAGCTATAAAAACTGTGCCAAGGCGTCATGTCCTCCCTGAAACTGCAGGAGCAGCACAGAAGCAGCAGCAGCAGCAGCAGCAGCAGTAGCAGCAACAGCAGAATGTTATCCTTGTGCTTCCTGAACTATGAAAAGAGGTTTCCTTCAGCGTTCATTGCCAGCGCTCTCTCACGTTATAATTCGACACTCAGTTGTTCTGCGAGAGAAGAGCAAGGATCCGAATTCCGAACAAACGTTGGTGGGTGGGTGGGGGTTCGCATTCTGTTAAAAGTTGTTCGTGAGTGGTCGGGGGGGGGGGGTTCAGATGTGGGAAGAATAGGGGGTTGAAGGTGAGGGGAGGGGGAAAGAAGCATCGCATCAACCACCTGCTTCACAAAAGCCGATTTTCATAGCTCGTCTCTCAACATTGCGCTCCAACGAAAATATCGAAAAGATGAAAATTACCTGCAAGGGGGGAAGGTGGTTAGGAGAATACGGATGTAAGGGATGAGAAGGGAAGTAAGGAAAATACGAAAGATGTCGTCAGTGCTGTGAAAGAAGGGAAGGAAAACGAGATCGAGTGCAGGCCTACTACTGGCAATCGATTCCGATGTTTCAACAGATGTTGGCGTATTGCTATGTAGAACTAGACGGCCGTAATGTACTACTGGAGCAGCGTATCAATAAAAACGTTGCATCTCGTTGTCGATACAAAGCTCATACATGTATGGCAAGTTGGCAATAATGTTTCGCGACATCGCGCGTTTCGATACAGCAATGATCGCGGCCCTGATAGAGTCTACCGTTTTCACAATAGTAATACAGTTCAATGTACTAAAAAATGTACTAGTACTGTGTCTAGTTGTTATTGAAATTGAAATAGAAATACTGTTCTGGGCCTGTGTATTAGTGCTGGAAGTATAACAGTTGTGTAGAATTGAACTCAATCTTTATATTAAAGATATAAAGAAAGTTTGTCAAACTTTATATTATCACTTTTTTACCATGACAGTCTAGTGCTTCCTATTGCTTGTGACATTAGATGAAATGTAAAATGATGTCACAAGCTACAAGGAACTCAATATTAATGACATTCATGGAGTATTGAATAAAAATGCTCGAAGATATCAAACTACAAAATCTTATTAAACTTTTCAATATAAAGACTCAAAGTTATGAAAATTATTCATTTTAATTATCTATTTTTAATCATCTATTTTAATATCAATATTATCTATTTTCATCTATTTTTTTTTTTTTCAATAAGAAAACTCAAAGTTATCAAAACTACAATTTTTGATTAAATTTGTGGTTTTGACAACTTAACTCCGATACTCAAATGTATCGAAATTAAAATTTTCTATTGAATTATTGGTTTTGACAACTTCCAGTCTTTTCATTCGATATTGATAACTACCACAATATTACCTTCACTACTACACAGAGGGCGTACGAAAAAGGTCTGAACACAATTATTATTCTCATAAGATAAATTTAATACTTCACTCCTAGTGACTAAAATAGTTTCATGACATATTTGCTTTTAATGAAAGCAAACAACGTGATTTGAAATGGAATTTCTGCAACTTGCGTTGTTGGGATGGAGATTCGAAGATTTATCTTTTGAATATCACAGTATTTATTTGATGTTAGGCTCTGGAATTAGTTTCTCTGGAGCACAGAGAAACTATGATAACATAGATAAACTACAATATCTATTGCTATTCTTTGCTATAATATCGAAGGTGAATTCTGTATGATAGATATTAGAGCAAAGTACAGTTCAGTGTGAAAGAGAGAGAGACTCATTGTAGTTCATAGTTTATAGTAACTACAGAAGCGGAGCTGCTCAGTAAACACTCATTATCACTTACATTCAAAAGCGAAGCTGAAAATTAATCATATTTGCTCCCTAGCGACTGTAAAAACACTGTACTAAGGTACTTGATTTCATCAGATATGAGCTAATTCCTTTGTTTACTTTGTTCATCAACTATCTGTGTGCGTTCTAATAGGAAAGGAAAACATAAACATGATCTCCACATATGAATCTAATTTTCGATTATGATGAAGAATAAATTAATGATATCAAAGTGTTCAGGCTACAACGGAGTCTAGGTTTTTTAAGAGATTGACTTGAATTAGTAGTTGGGCTTCTGCACAGAGAAGAAACTACTTTGTACTTCTACTTTGTGGCTTTTGTCAGCGATTTTTTATAGATGTTGCTACCACATCATGAAGCATCATTATTCTTATTATTTCTGCACATAACCCGGACCGAATCAATGTGGGAGTTTCCGTCCAAGCTGTAATGTGTAGCCTAGCCCGGAAAGATTTGTTTTGATTTATTGAGCTGATCAAAGAAGTCGGTAACTCTTTATTGGTCCGAGTGACAGAACTACGGACTATCAAAGGTGTTGTTGCCGCCTCAGTTCTAAGAAACCAAGTGCTTTGAAGTTACTGTGTACTGTTCCCCACTACAAAACTATGAAAATGGTAAGATTTCATTGAAAAATCTATGAAAATCTCATTTATTATCATAATAAGATTTATGACATCGAATAATGCAGTATTAAAATCAAAAGGTTCAGTTCCAATTAGGGAGAAAGGCCTAAAGTAGTTGTGATTTTCCTATTATAATATTTTTATGATTGCTTCTTACTTTATAAGTATTCTATTGGAAATGTGTGGAGGGAATGACACCCAGAAGTCTTGTCACACTCATTCGTGTGTGAGAGTATGGAAACGTTAAGAAAATTAATATAAGTCTGCTCATCAATATTAATCTGCTCGTCATCTAAATAACACTGCTACATGGACCAAGATATACTGATTGTGAGCTAAAATAATTTTTGTGCCATTGATATGCTTATAATTATTCACATGTTGAGTAGGTCAAGCTCAATTATTCATTCGTTCTCAATCTTTTAGTTTCCTCTGATTAGAGATCGTGATTGGAATATTAAAATGTTCTTAAAAATCATCATCAGCCTCAAATTTAGCTCCTCATTATCTTCAACTAAAGAACAAATGCATTCCAAGAAATCATTATTCCTTATTTATTCAAGTCAGATTCTCAAGTTGAGGAATCTATTATAATAAATAATCTGATAATATAAATAAAAGGAACAGGGAATCCAAGAATTTTTCTATTTGAGTTGAATTCAATAATATCTCAAGTATTAACCCTTATAAAACTATCATGAAATGTTAGTTTTCTAATTTATATTTCTAACAAAACGGAATCTATACCTTATACAAACCCTTATACTGCCCTTTGGTACATAACAGAGGAACATCCATGACAATAAAGTGCCATACCAAAGATACATCTCACACATTAGAAGCGTACTGAATGTGTCTTGTAATGGAGCCCCGAAAAATTTCCATACGAATGAAGGCCAGAAGGGAGTTTTAAAGACAGCAAGCCTATGTTGGTGGCGGCTTTTAGGGGGAATTGTGTAGCCTACTTTGCTCTACTACAACATGCAACTTATTGCAACATGGATACGACAGGCCAGCTAGTCCCAGTTGCTGCTGGGAATTTTTTATATGCGTTATTCTGGAAAGTCGCAAAAAAGGAGACATTCTGTTGCTTTCCTTCCTTGCAGTTGTGGCGCTGGCTCTCTTCTCTTCAAGTGTCGTAAAATTTCCGAACGCTTCATGCTTTTGTCCCGTACGCTGTTCCAACAAGCGCTCTAACCATAATCCGGCCCTTATGGTATTATTACCTCGGCTGGCTGCCGCCTCCATCGCATCGCAATACGCCCACTGATGATATTAAACTCGAAATACGGCCACAATTATTATCAATTTACGACTCGCACACAGTATAACCCTGAAAATTAAACAGTCTTGGGTCATATTGCTAAAAATGTGATTGGATTGAACTTCACTTATGAAAACACTAATATATAGTCAGATTTCATTTCCGTGAACACTAATATTATAGTCGAATATAACTTATTTATTTAGTGACTCACATACAGTACAACAGCGAAAATAACTGTTCCTAATTAAACAGTATCGGGTCATATTGCTAAAAAAGTGAATGGATTGAACTTCACTTATTTAAACACTAATATAAAGTCAAACAACACTACTTATTAAACAAAATCACAAACATGTTTTTGTACTATAGTATTAAGCTATTCACGGTACTAAATCACAACATCTTACCAGACACTGTGTCAGAATTCAAAAACTACACTTATCGGTATCATCAGGTAATGTAGAGTGGTTTAAACATTTTAGTTTCCGGAAACTGAACTAAAACTGAATAAAAACTGAACTGAAAACGGAAACGGAACTAAAACTGAATTGAAACTGATTGAACTGAACGAGAACTGAACATACAAACCTGAAATAGAGAAGTTTATAACTAAAAGTGTCTCTAGAAAATCTTGCTTTTCAAAGATAGATTGATCAATTTATTTTCCACTTTGTACGTTACATAAGTGCTGTAGGCGAAGTTGAGGCATAAGAGCCCCCTCTTCCACTTAACACTTGATGCATTGATGAGTTCACTTATTGTCAATACAGAGTGAACGTACTGTACTGTACTCGACTTTTCATTCCCACTATTAAAAAAATGTGAAGAAGTTTGGATCACAGTACATTCCATATTATAGGCCTAGTGGTAAACAATAAATATTGCTGAAATAAAGCGTGGTTGAGTCAGGCAACCGTGACAATATTCAACATCAAACAGCTTTGTTTGGGATGAATAACCGACTTCAATTATCGTTATTGGTTGGTTGACTTGTTCAACAATTCAGGCGGTCGAATTTCATAGCGCCCGGTACATTCATGTTATTATTATTACAGTAGCGTAACACACAGACACACATCTCTTACAATGATTCAGTGGTATCGATTTTTTGGCCAATTTGAATAAAACACGAGTGTACCAACGTGTCATGGTAGCTCACGGTGGTCGTAGCAAATGAAGAGTGTGACTCATGGGAGTCGAGTGATAATCAAACGGCAAGTAGATAAAACTAAACGCGCTGCGCCACGCAGATTACGCCGGTAGGGGGACTCCTGTCGTAAATAATAGTTGGCTCATCCTGATTGCCATACACTGTGCCACTAATTAATTAATAAACATCGACGTGTTATCTTTTAATCAGACGCGACAAGCAATAATGAAATGATAATGTGATGCCTGCCTGCTTTGGAAATGGATCGACCTCTTGTTAATGACTCATGTAACAATTCCAGTTCTGCACCCACTGTTACATACTACCCCCCCCCCCCTCCTCCATGTGTTTGCTTTGGCTAAGGGTGGATTACAAGGGATTTTATGCAGCGTTACTTGTACAGTGATAGGCAGACATGTTATGCTGGTCTTACACTGAGCTTTGAATCATGTCACTCATCAAGGATCATTAACAATGTGTAATGAATATTATCGTCCTTTTTTCATCGAGTGGTGATTGTCAATAGTATTTCAGGATTGAACTCCGTTATTATTAGTGATGCATTTCATTCAGTCTTTGCAGGCAATCATCAATAAATCTACTACATATAACTGACTGAGAACTGCTTTTGAGGTTTCGTGTTTTTCAAGAGTGTACTCGAAAAGGTGAAAAATGTTGTAACAAAAAGTATTTTAAAAAATTGACATTAATAATTATTGGTCTGCAGCCTTAAAAACTAAGGAAGAATTCCAATGTTATGGAATGTGTAATCATTAATAAAAAAAAATTATAATTGTGATTCAGTTAATAATTATTAAAAATATTTTCACCAGTGTTGTCAAAGCTCGTTCACTTTGCTATTGGATCTGGACTTTTTTGTACACTTCATAGCATTACAACTGTGATTAGAAATATTGAACAGATATTTTTCCAGAGTGAATTGAATTCTGATTCTCAGTAAGGTTGGTAAGTTCCTTCCACTTATAATACGGACTCTCTTTTCTGAGAGCAAATATGTTGACATGAAACAGGACAGTAAACAGCAACTGATTCAACTCCATCAGGAAATCACAACAGCTCTTCACTGGGTTTATCTCAAGCACCATTGTCTCCAAGCTGAAAATAAGAGCCGCATTCAACATCATTATCGTGGAAAATAACAAGATCGCTGAAAGAATATCAATTGAACTTCTCAATCGCCGTTTCCCGCATAATGTTCAGAAGAATGACTGTAAAAATCACAATTGCAAAAAACCAGTTCATCCAATCACCTTCCGGTTGACCATTCAGGTTGTTTGGTAGCCAATTAGAAGTGAATGGAATCTACTGTTCCGAACGTGAATCGACTTTACAAGTAACTATGAATGGAGAGAGTAAGAAGAAACGTAGTAAAAAATACTAAAAAGTAACGTATGATTCGGAATGGGTTCCATAAAGCGCGTGTGTCTTGTAAGTACAAACGATTAATTCTCAACCACACTCCTAAAAAATTATGGGTAATTATATTGGCGAGATTAAATAGCTTCAATCTGGCAGTACAATGGAGCGATCACCCCTGCAAAATTCATACAACAGTTGAAATTGAGAAAGGATGAGCCGCCTAGGGATAATATTTCAAGAAAACCATAAAATAATTGATGAGGCGAATAGGTGGAGCAAAATGAGAATCTGATAGATATTAAGAATTCTCGTCCAAAACAGCACTCTTAGAAGAGACAACCTTTCCAGAATCTAGAAGGGAAATTCGCTAATTCATTAGTCCTTTCGGCGAAAAGATGAGCTCTTATAGAATGCCGTAATTACAAGCCGGGAGAAAAAGAGTTCTCATTAACGAATAATAGCGCGAGAAAGAGAGAGGAGAAGAAGAAGCAAAGAGTGAGAGGGGGAAGAGTAGTTAGCAACAGAGAGGGTGTAATACAGGCTAAGAAAAGCAATCTGGAAAAGAGAATAATGAATATTTATATTTGGCGGATAACATGGAGTCTTCGCAATACATTAAAGATGGATGAATAATTTATTAACCAAGAAAAAAGACCATCAGAAAGGGTAATCGAAGTGGAAAGAGCCCCCCTTCTTCCCCAAACAATGAAAGAAAAATTGAAGAAATAGTACCACGTCACTGCGCTGCGCTGCTGTCTAGATTGAGGCCCACCTCATGAATTTATAGAGATTTTGGCAGGCGAAACACAATCTTTTGTCTGCGACTCAACGTTCTACCTCAAAACAATGGTTATTCTAATCAGATTAGTATTCTCAATAGGAAGCCAGCTAGCTCATAAATAATTCCTAGACCTCAAAGCCGTTCATACTTTGCTCCAAAATAAAACGTTACTCTATTCAGTTTTCTGTGGTGTGTTATAAAAATTGAAGATAAACATACCAAGTCAAATTGAAAGTCACCAAAAGCTTTTTCGAAAATTTTCATTGCTCTTAATACTCTTTGTACTCGCTGTGTGCACATAGGTGGTGGGGATAATAAAATTGACCCTACCGCTCACGCGTAATTAGAAAATCAAATCAAAACCCTAAACTAATTTTTATTTATTTGTTAATTTTTGTTGGAATTGGTGAACATAAAACTAATATTTTTTCAAATAAAACCTATAACATAAAAGTTATTTTCTCACTAATGTTTCCGTATATTGTTTAGTGCAAGACAATATTTTATTTTTTCTCCATGCCCAATAACAAATCCGTAAGTTATTGGGCGAATCAAAATACCGATGGGAAGCGATTTGGAAATAATAAAGCAGAAATCTTGCTTGTATGTTGGAAGGAGCTCACAACTGTGTTCCGGTAGAGGGTGAGTTTATGAAAGATAGGTCCTGAGGGAGGCTAAAGGCCCAGATGGGTTTTGCAGGGGGTTTGTTACATGAATGGTGGATTTGCAGGGTGCGGCGGCCGATCTGAGGAATGATTGAGAAAAGGGAGGGGAGTGGCAGGGAAAAGTGAGAAAGAGGAAGAAAAGAGGGAGAGAAGACCTGGGGACGAGCGAAGATTGAAACGATGAGAAGGGTGGACAGAGCAGAGTGATTCCCTCAATTTTTCACCGACTATCATTTTCCAACATGGTATTATTTTTATAGGCCTACTGCCTATTTTCCAAACATTCAACAATTCTTGTAGCGATGATTCTAACAACCTTATTTATAACTTCACTAAAATGTTGACAATCCTTATATTCAACTTTTATGCAAATTACTGTCAATAGTTGATCGTTCTTTGAAATTTCATAATTATTGCTTTTTCGAAACAGCTCATATTTTTTATAGAAAGCGTAATCTGGAACGACTTCAACTTCTGGAACGAGATTATAAAATTAGGGAGGAATTTAAATATAATTCATGACTGGAGTAGCATTAACAAACTTTCTGACGCTTCAGACCACAATATTTACAGTGCTTTCACTTTGCTAAGATTTGTCTGTTAACACAAAATAAGTGGAACTCATCTTGGAGAAATATTTTAATAGAAGAATTACCTCTTTTATTACTGCTTTTCATAATGATGGGAGTATGTAAGAATCCATCAAGCCTTAGCAGCCATATAAATATGAGTAATACTGTACGATGTATCATAATATAGCAATATTATGATATTATATAGTATAGTATACAATACAGTGAAACCTTATACACTCTATACATGAGAAAGCTGTAGTGACAAAAATGTCTTTCTAGTCCAGATGGTGTAACAATGTGAACGCTCTGATAAGTATTGTACAGTACTTCAGTAGTATAGAAAGGCGGGGACTGGGACATTGATACCATGAAAACATAGGCGGATTTTGGGACACCAAGAAATGACAGGCGGGGACTGGGACACAAGAAATCACGGGCGGGGACTGGGACACAAGAAACCATACGCGGAAGCTGGGACATGAACCAGCGATTGTAACACAACTTCGAAACAATTATATGATTTTTGGCTTGAAAACATGATCAAGTGAATTATTTTTTCAGTTGGGCTTGTGACTCTAATGAGAGAGGGCTGTATTGCTCAAGTTTGTATCTTTAGTGTTAGCAAAGTCTGAAATGGTGATTTTCAATCCAGCAAGAGTCATGTTATTGTGCCAGAGAATGTCGTATATTGACAGAGATGAAGTGCTACAAGCCGGTTTTATTTTTCATCCATATGCGCCATACATTGTTTGTGCGGAGTGTGGCTGGAAGACTAGTGGAACTCTTGATCTAGAACACATAAAGTTCATGCATAAAATAAACAATTCGGAGTGTAGTTTGGTCAGGAGTGTGGATGAAAATTATGAATGCTATGTAGTTGCTAGAGAATGTGTGCTGAGAACGGAGGAAGTAATAAGGAATACTTTTAATAAATGGCCGAAGTTTTACCACATGTTGAAAAATGGTGAAATCTGGTTTGTATTACACAGGTTTTCAAGATGATGTACAATGTATCTGTTGTCAGGCAATATTTTGTGACTGGGAAGAGACTGATGACCCGATTTTAATTCATTGTGCTGAGTCACCTTATTGTGAAATAGTTAAAATGTTGAAGACCAGTAAATATTTTGAAAAATAAATATTGTTTTTCATTTCGTATTTTAAAACCCTCTCTTTCAAAGATTCAGCCTCAGTTCTAGTGCATTTGGATCTGGCCACATCACAGGGAATACAGTCTACCAATGACAATCTTGAAATTTCTAGTCAGTATATTAGAGAGTTGGTTAGCTGCGATGATAATGCTCATGATTGTTTCACATATTGGATTAATAGTCATCATTCTACTGACTGTTGGGAACTGCAGAATAAATTGCACAATGAGGAGCTTGGATGAAACAGAGGAGGAGACGATGACATGAATGCTATAAATAACCAATTTCCAAGAAACAATGATGTTATCAACTATATAAAAGGAGGCCAAGTAGCAGTCAAGCATCATTATCAATCATGATACCACCAGTGTACTATCTCCTTGTGACTGCAGCAGTGAGTGTCAACTCCTTCAAGCTGGATCCCCAGTACCGGAGTGGAGAGTTTCTCACATCAAGGGAGCATGGACTGGATACTTCAAACATATTTCACATGCAACAGTGTCTGCAGTCATCCGGACAGTTCAACAAGGATCTTGGAGCAATGCGTCAACACATCAAAGACTGGTACATGAACCTGGCTGGTGAACATGATGTGGATAAGGAGCTGTGCCAGCAAGTCCATTGTGCATATGATTTGCGCACATGCCCATCCATCATTTACATCGTTAGAATTCCTTGAAGCCATCATCAATGCTTCAGTTGAGGTGTGTACACTGCACTGTCAAGTTCAACCAGCTCCACCGCCTACTACTACTGCAATTGCATCTATACCATCTCCAGACACCGTAACAGTGTCCATCAGCAATGGAGCCAGCAAACAGTATTGAAGGATGTGCCTGCGGTGATTGCCACCATGTAAGAAGCACTTGTTGGATTGTGGAACCATTCTTCAAGTTTGGCTACAATAATATTCTGGAACCGTTTGGGACACCAATAAATTTTAAACAGAAAATAGCTGCATGTTTTCCAACAGCATCAGTGTTCAACCTGGACTTTAACAAAGTTATTTTGGAGTTTCCAGTTGGTAGAGGACTATGTGAAATGGCTACTGATCTAGGTGACATGTACCCCTGGGTAAGCCTAGATGTTATGTACTAGAAAACCTGTTTTAGCATATCAATCATTCTGTTTCAATATCATTTATTGTTTATGAAGTGTAAATAAATATCACATGTCTCATCTCTGAAACCATGTGTCGACTACAGTTATTTCATAACCTTGAAACCATAGTTTAGGTTAGGTTACATGATCAAATTGCACAACGCAGTTTGGCTCACAAACAGTGATGATGTCATCACAGAATTCATGGAAAGCAAATTGCACAACACAGTTTGCCTCACAAACAGGATAAAACCTGCTCTGCTGGTATAGTTTTAAGTAAATATATAGCTATGAAAGTGTTTGATAGTCATTAGTATGGATAAGTCTGTGATAGCGAGAGAGTTGCACAGACCAGGGCGAGGAATTTTCCTACAAGGATGGTTACTGTGAAAGGTCTTGATGATCTCTATCAGGCTGACCTTGTCGAGATGATTCCTTATGCTCGTCAGAACAAAGGTTATAGGTACATTATTACAATTATCAATTGTCTTAGTAAGTTTGCTCTTGCTATACCAATAAAGAGCAAGTCGGCTGACGATGTAGTCAAGGCAATGCATCCTATTTTAGCTCAGTATCCAATGAAACATTTGCAGACTGACGATGGTAAAGAGTGGTTCAATTCGAAATTTCAACAACTTGTGCAACAGTACGGTATCAATCATTATTCAACATTTTCAGATAAAAAAGCGTCAATAGTGGAACGTTTCAATAGAACACTTAAACATTTAATGTGGGTCAAATTCACTGAACGAGGAACCTATAGGTGGACAGATATTCTAACCTCACTTGTTAAAGAGTACAATGGCAGAGTACATCGCATAACAGGTATGCGACCGGTTGATGTTGAGAAGGTGCATGAGAAGCTTTTACTTTCCAAACTTGGTAAACAGCGTCAAGAGTATCAGCAGGGCTTGTTGGATAAATCACAGCCTACGTTCTATCCGGGTGCTCATCAGAAAATTGAGCCAGGTGATAAGGTGAGAATCAGCAAGCATAAAATGACGTTTGACAAGGGATACCTACCCAATTGGACAAATGAACTGTTCACGGTAACACGCGACCCACAGTGCCAGTAACCTATGAGTTGGAAGATTATAGAGGTGAGCCTGTGCAAGGAGGATTCTATGCTGAAGAAATTGTAAAGACAAAAGTGCCAACTGTATTTGAAATTGCCAAGGTATTGAAGAGAAGAGGTAACAAACTGTTGGTGCGCTGGAAAGGATACGATCGCAGTCACGACTGTGGATTGATAGAGGTGACCTTGTGTGAGTGAGATGAAACAGGTCGTGCAACAGCAAAACAAATTCAAGATAATTGACTTTGATCAAGTGGTGAGAGGTTGTGGCTTGGCAGACCTGGAAATGGACACAAAGAAGCGCCATGGTCCTTTGTTCCCCAACCACATGAGATGCATTATTTGTGGACCATCTGGGTGTGGCAAAACCAATTTACTGTTCAACATGCTGTTTGATCGTAAGCGAATTCACTTTTCAAACATTTACGGTTGGTCAAAGACTACATTTCAGCCAAAGTACAAGTTACTTCGTACAATTATGCAAGGACTAGGTGATGGAATGAGCTATGTCGAGTGTAACACAAGTGAAGAAATACCTGCCCCAAATGAACTGCCAGCCAACTCAATAATTATTTTCGACGATGTGATTTGTGAACAGCAGGAGGCCATCAGACAATACTTTAGTGCCGGTCGGCATAGTGATGTTGACATGTTTTATTTGGCACAGACCTACAGCCGCATTCCAAAACAACTTGTGCGTGATAATGCCAACTTTATAATTGTGTTTGAACAGGATGAGCTGAACATGAGACATTTGTATAGAGATCATGTAGGCGCTGACATGACCTTTGATCAGTTCAAGAGCATGTGCAATCAGGTCTGGTCATCAGCTGCGCATGCATTCCTTGTGATTGATTGCTCATCCAAAAGAATGGAGGGCGCTACAGGAACGGGCTTGACACCTATCTAGTTGAGGTGTAAGCTCACTGGAGCTTCAGTACACTGGTGTACACCAAGCAGGATGGATGTGAATCGTAAGCAGACTGTGGAGGAGATTGCTCCCACCATCAAGGAGATTGCCAAGCTGAAACGTGACATCAAGAGGAAACACAAGGAGCTAACACTTGGAAGTGAAGTGTCAGAGGAGCATCATGCAAAGCGCATAAAACCGTTGACTGAACCACTAGCCAACATTGTTGAAGCTCTCAAAACACGACCCCCACCACCACCACCTCCACCACCACAGCAACCAGCAGCGGAACCACTGCCAGCAGCACAAGAGCCCCACCCACAACGCCTTGCAGTACCTGTACGCCAACATAAACATCATGCACTACCTACACCACCACTAACACCGATACAGCCACGACCTCTGAAACAAGCTCTAAAACAACTGCAACTGCCTGACATCTGCGAGGAGACTCCTACATCCTTTGAAGCATTCGGAGATGATTCACACTTTAGTCCAGCTCCAAGTACATCCGGTGTTGTGAGAAAGTTGTGGAGCAATAAGGATTCACCTTTGAGTGAGGATGATGATGTTCCAGGATGGTCAATGGATGAGGAGGATCAACAAAATGAAAGTGTTCAACAATTGATGGATACTAGCCGAGATGTGGTGGAATCTGAATTTGATCAAACAGAATTGGCTAAAACATCTGTGGGGATCTATGTTAAAGGTTTGATTAGAAAGGAGTTGAGCTTTGATGATACATTTGGACCAAAAGTGATTGACAACAGTTTTCGTTTAGGTAGCAAAATTTTAACCTTTGGAACTAACGGGTCAAAGATTGTGTTGACTGATCCTAACAATGCCGGAAACGAACAGACTTTTGATGCTACACAAGGACTTTGTGAACTTATATTTAGGAAAATTCCAAGCACCCGAAAGTAACGTTGGCCGACAGAAAGGCCTATGTAGACATATTGAGTTTACCAATGTGTATAGAGATGACTATGCTGCAGGTGGTAAAATTAGAGACTACAACAATATCAAGTACAAGGAACAATACTCCGCTGTTGAAAAAGGCAAAAGAAAGGAAAAGGAATCAGTGGAAGAGGACTGGTGGCACCATTCAATATGGTGGCAAACAGTGGTACCAAGATTGAATATGTCTACTACAATGACCCCAATGAGCTTGTAGACAGACTACAACTATTGGATCAATCCAAAGCAGTTGGTAACACTGGTCATGAGAATGAAATCAATTCGATTCTGGAAGAGTTGGTGGAAGGCGGTTACATAGTTGGCAACCCTGCAAACTAGTTGTACTATATAAGCGGATGATGTACTGTCCACTTTGTATTCATCATGAACACATTGGGTAACATTAATGCTCGTCATAGACGGGTGATCAATTTAGCAAATCCTCAAAGCAGCAGAGATGCAATAAATCTTGGTACATGTAGAGATTTGATTGAGGTGTGGCTGCCAAAGAGAAGGGATACAAGTACATTGCAAGTATTTACAAGTCTCAATGACTCAGTACTGACTGATGTGATGGATCCAATCAGTGCCACAGATGGAGTGAACAAGCGATATTTGGAGAAACGGATGGATGAGCATTCTCGTGAAGTTGTTGAAAAGTATTAACAGTTATGGTAACTTTGGTTAAGGAGCGTGCAAACGGTGATACAAGTTTTACAAGTGGACAGGAATGGAAAGATATGGTCTTGAAGCGTGTAGGACTTGACAAGCCTCCTGAGGGTATAAAAGAGAGTGAGGAGAACAAAGAACACCATTAGATGGCTAGGTGCAAAGGAAAGAACAGGCACCAGGAAGGGAGTGTTGTCGGCACTTGTAAATGCCACTGGAACAATAGTCAACAAAGCAGTTGATATTTTACCAGTTGAACTTCATCTTCCCGGTTACCAATACTGCGGCCCAGGTACAGATCTGAAGAAGCGGTTGGCAAGAGGTGATCCAGGAATCAACAGACTTGATCGGGCCTGCAAGCAGCACGACATTGCCTATTCACAGAATAGTGATACAGCAAGCAGAGCAAAGGCTGACAGGGACTTGGCTGAACGAGCTTGGAGTGTAGCAACATCTCCAGAGGCAGGATTGGCAGAAAGGGCTGCAGCAGTAGCGGTGACCAACATCATGAAGGCCAAAGCAAAGTTTGGAGGAGGAGCAAAACGTCAAGGGAAGAAGAAGAAGGTAGCAGCTGCTTCCAAAAGGGAAAAGGACTCTACCTGAGACGTCAACAGAAGACGGAACGGAGCACGCCATCGCCAATGCAAACGGCGACGGTAATTGCTCTTCCAGATCGAGCGCTGACTGATGCAGACCTCTACAAGTATGCGTGTCGTCTGAAGCTGAAACATTTCCGAGGAGTGTTTATGCGGATGCTCTACCTGCATCAGGACCTTTGAAACGAGAGTGGCATCATCAATTTGGACACCAGCACGGAGCCGGCACACATTGGGTGTGCTATGTGAAGAAGGATGGAGCTGCCATCTACTTTGACGGCTTTGGAAACCTCAGGCCACCACAGGAGTTTATCGACTACATGCACTGGTTTGGAGCCAGCAACAAGGATCGAGTACAACTATAATCAGAAGCAAGAAGATCTGTACTCTCATATTTGTGGCCATTTATGTTTGAAATTTTGGTTGATGAAAATAATAAATGAAAATTTTAATATTGCTCAACAAGTTTTAATCATTTCCCCTTTCCAATAGTATAAATAATGGGCAACAAGGCCTATTGCCAGTCATTGTGCAATAGTGCATTGAGCAGGCAAGACCATGATGCTCTGTTTTGGAGGTAATACATCTGTGCTGAAAAGTGATTTTATCCACCGCTTGATACAAGCAGTGGTGAATGGGAAATTGGACTCATCAGCTTTACAAGCTGCAATTCAATACCCAATGTTGAAATGAACTACAACAACAAATTCTATTATGCTCCAAAAATAACTCATGTGTTTAAGAAGAAGGGTGCAAAAGCTGATGCTGCAGAAGAAGAGGATGATCCATCGCTGAAACATCATGAAATTATAGATGATAGGTCAGCCATACTCAATCAATGGTATAAGGTGCTTCTCAAAGCTAAGCAGACATCGGCTGGTGGAGACATTGATTATGAAGATAACTCTATAACAGATAGTAGACGGACTGCAAGAGCTACTACTGCAGCACCCCGTTATAAGATACTGGAGTTTGTATCATTGCCAGAAGGCAGTTTTGAATTTCAAACAATTGCCAACCTGCTTACATCAAGGCTACATGATCGCAACATAAAACTTCAGATGGCTGTGGACCCATCAACCTTGAAATGTTCAGTATTGAGCAATGCCAAATTGGATTTCACAAAACCTGAGTCGATTGGAAGTCTGCTGGGATTCAACAACACTAGGATCATAGAGGCTGACACAGAGGCTAAAGGTGATACAGCAGTGCAAATCAGTCGACCCAATGTAATACGTGTAAAGTGCAATGTTGTGAGTGGGTCGTACTCAAATGGTGTTAAGGATCACGTGATCTATGAGTTTTACCCAAATGTTGATCCAGGGTATAAAATAGTTGTGACTGTACAGAATGTAATCTATTTGCCGGTGGACGCCGAGCAGATTGGTAACATTACGTTGGAGGTTGTTGACGAGAACGGACGTCTCATTAATAATAGAGGTGAGGAGATCAATATTACTCTGCATCTGAGACAACGCAAGTGAGATGGTGCTGATATTTGATAAGTGGAATCGTGGACTGGATAATGAGGCGGCATGCGACATGGAGGTAGATCGTCAACCTACAGAAACAGATAAAAGGCCTGCAAGTGCTGCAAACGTCATTCGTCATTTAGACTCTGTAGAGTTAACATCAAGGAGCATCAACTATTTGAAAAAACGTGGCTGTCACCTACGACAACAACAGCAGCAATAATGGGAGTTTTAGATGTGACAAGGAGTGGACCCAGATCGGATAACAGCATCATTGGCTATGAGTACCATTCTCATGCTCCATATACTACAAGCTTCAAAGCCAATGATGAAATACGGATACCAATTCAACAACAGGACATTTACACAATCCCATCAGAAAGCTATCTACATGTGGAGTTTAAGGTGACAAATGCAGCTAATGCCGCCTTGGGCGGAAGTCCCTGTGTCTCTGGATTCTTTGCTCACCTTTGGTCAGAGATACGCTATGAGATAAATGGTGTGATAGTAGATAGCATACGCACATCTGGAATTACCAGCCTGATGAAGAATGCTATGACATTTGATGTCAATGAGAAGAACAGGATGGAACGAGCTGGCTACAAGTTTGATCCAACAGTTGGATTTGCCACTTTTCCTCCCAATGGAGCTGATACAACAATCATGGATGTGCCTCTACGCTACCTGCTGGGCTTTGCCGAAGATTACAAACAGATTCTACTGAATGTGAAACAAGAGCTGGTTTTGAGACGCAGTGCTGACACTACTAATTGTTTGAATGCTGCCGGTAAGGTTGTCATTGAAAAATTACATGGAGAATACCCTATGTGGAAGTGGCTGATGAAAACAAACTTCGTCTGCTGAAACTTGTACAGAATGATACACCTATAAGTATGACATTCCGGCATTGGGAATTGTACGAGTACCCAACCTTACCTGCTACAAAGAAGCATACATGGACTGTCAAGTCAACAGCACAACATGAGAAGCCTCGCTACATTGTGATTGGGCTGCAGACAGCGCGATATGGAGTGGCAACTGCTAATTCATCCCAATTTGACAAGTGCAACATGAGAGACATTCGAGTGTTTTTAAACAACAAGTACTATCCGTATGAGAGCATTGGTGATGATTGTTGTGTATATGGCATGTATGAAGCTTTCAATGGAGCCTACAATCATGGACATTCCCAATTGGTCAATCCCTGTTTGAAAAGAGTGCTCTAGAAAATGGCCGAATGATGTTGTATGCTTTTGATTGTTCCCAAATGAGTCACTTAAAACTGGCAGTATTGATGTGAGAATTGAGTTTGAAGCAACTGAAAACATTCCTGCAGATACACGTGCCTACTGTCTGATGATTCATGATGTGACCAAAGAGTACAAGCCAATGTCGGGTATTGTGCAATCTGCCTAGAGAGAGGGTATAAAGGTGGATGACAAGTGTTAGGATAGTCATTCTGGTAAGAAGCATTGGGCGAAGCAGGCATCATGTCCACAGCTAAGAGAGTTTTACAGTTTTTGGATGAGGAAGGAGAGTTGCCTGAAAGTGATGGTGAGGATGTTGTGGGATGCTGCATTGGCTTCTCTACTAAGCATGGGAAGAAGGATGCAGATACTGCTGCTGCTGCTGCTGATGATGAAGATTCTGATGAACACAAATACATGGAAATGTTGCCGAGAAGAGCTGCAGACATTTTGGACCACTACCACTCTACCTAATGGACTTTCAGGGATTTGAAGGATTGAACAATGAGTTTATTGTCAAGGAGATGGCTATATTGGAACGTGATGATAGGCATTGTGTGACAACGCATCATTATTTCTTCAAGTCACCCTACCCAGACATGCTGCTGAAGACAAGTGAGCTGCTTGACAACAATGCTTTACAACGAGCAAAACATGGACTGCGATGGTCTGGCAATGGAGCTGGTCAGAGACATCTACCCTATTCTGAATTGAGACAGATTGTGTGTGGAACAGTTGGAAGATGGCTGCATGAAAACAACAACTCAATCAAGATCTTTGTCTATGGCTATGAGAAGATTACTCTGCTCAACACAATGCTACAGCTGGATGACAGGGAGAATGTGGAGTATGTGGACCTAAGTTCACCTTATCTTTTCCATGAGATGCCCAATCTGGATACACTGATGAAGAATGCTACAGGAGTCTACTGCCCAGAACATTTCCTGCTCAACTTTGTGGAGACTTTGAGGATGAAGCTGGCTGGCGATAAAGGAACCCTGGATACTCAACCATTTTGTGCACTGAATGTAGTAAATGTTTCGCACAATTGGATAATGCAAACTTTGTTTAAAGATCAATATTTTTGTCGCAACTTGTTTATGGCAATAAAGAAAGAAATGTAATTATTGTGTCATCATTGACTTATCCCCACCACCACCTCTAGTATTTGAGGAGTTGCTGCTGCTCAGTATAGTTTAGTTTGACATCTACAGTCAAGATGTACTCGAGGTATTTGAGCTCAAGGGTGGTTTGAATTTTCAAATAAATCCTCTGAATATTGCTTATACAGTACATTGAGAATATCAACTCTCTTGTTAACCAAGATTATTTGAGCTTTCTTTTGCGAAAAATATCATCAAAAAGAAATGATTTGGGATGTGGATTCGAACCCATGACTAGTGGCAATGTTAACTAACAATGGTTGAGTCCTTATCCAACATGCCAAATCACTTCTTACAAAAACAAATGAAAGAAATCCTACTTTACCTTTCAAGTATTTTATGCAGTGAAGAGAATAAGATTTTCTTGGTCTGCTGTTAGCTCAGTCAGCATACATTATACTATAACATGCTCTAGACTCCAAGTCCAGAAATACCAATTCAATCAAATCATGGTTTGTAAAAATGTCCTAGAGTTTTTTGCACTTGAAAAATGTCACAGAGATTGTGGCCCAAAACCCGCCTGTGTTTACTTGTGTCCCAGTCCCCGCCCGTGATTTCTTGTGTCCCAGTCCCCGCCTGTCATTTCTTGGTGTCCCAAAATCCGCCTATGTTTTCATGGTATCAATACCATGTCCCAGTCCCCGCCTTTCAATACTACTTACTTCCATTTTGATACCTTCCTTAGTTTATTATCTCTCACCTTGATGTTAAGCACAAATTAATGACATAATCACAGGTAAATTGAACACGATCTTCTTTTTTAATAAAATAAATTGTTATTCACGTCTTGATTAATATCAAGCTCACAAGAATCACTCCGAAAGTTGTTTCTTATCACAAAGTGATTGATTTTGTACAGCTGGCCCGCAAATAAATTATATGGTTGTAACAAGAATGTGTCACTATGTTGAGCTGTAACAACATTGATTTAGAATATGAAATTGCTCTTGTTTGCTAGATTACAACGAAAAACTTGATATCGAACGGTTAAAAATGAAACCTAATAATGTTCGAGGTCATACTTTGAGAGCTTTAAGCTGGGTCAACCTTATAGTTTGAATGAAAATAATACGGGACGGCCGCCGCCGCATTGTTTCTAATACATGCATAATACGAGAAAATATTGGCAGAGTGAGTGACATGAATATGAATTGTAGTTTGCCAGTGAAACAGTCGGCTGGCCATGATACCAGTCTCACAAATGCAAAGTGGAATAGCCACTGGATAAATATTAATATTGTCGATTGAAATACCCCGGTTTCGGCGCATTTGACTTTCAAATAAGCTGGCAGCAGCAGTTTTACGGACGGAACGCCAACTTGATACCTCCAGTTTATTTGTAAGTCTCGTTCAAATTGAGCTTCGTGCTCTATATAGACCGAGCTACTAGTTTCTGAGTGAAAGGTACTTAAACAAAGTACCTTTCCCAGAAGCCCAGTTCAATTCAGTGAGTTGCTAGAAGCTGAGAAAGAAGAAAATGAATTGATTCTAATTGAAATAGTTCGAATTATTGAGTTCCTGGTAGCTAGTGAAGGAAATGAATGATTCCAATAGGAATAGTTCAAATTACTGAGCTCTTGGAAGCTGAAAAGGGAAGTGAATTGATTCTAATCGAAATAAGTCAAACATCTCAGACTTTTTCCCATCACAGACTTTCTGTGTAGTAGTGAAGGTGATGTTGAGGTAGTTACCAATACTGAATAAGAAGACATATATATAATCATGATGTTGTCAAAACCACATATTTCATAAAACAACGAGATATACTGCAGTTTCGGTTGTTACACCATATTATCAATCTCTGGCAATCTAAAACTAGAGTACAGTGTAGCAGAATTTATACTCGTGACCGAGCGCTGTGATTGGCAGTTGAATGGCCTGCCAAGGTAAACAACTGCCATTAGCCCAGATAAGCTCCTCCCACAATGGGCGGTTTCTACAAACATAGTTCAAACAACTAACATAGTAAAGAAAGATGATTGATATTTACAAAAAACATATGAAATAAATAGGAAAGCTTGAAAAGAACAATGTGGAATAAAAATAGTATTTACTATCATAATTCACATAAATTCATTACTTATAGCAGGATTAATTTAACTTGTCAGGAAACAGCTGTTTTGACTATCAGTAAACAGTGATTTTACGCAGCTTTGACACAATAATACAAAGGCTTAAAAGTCTTAAAGACCTTTAAAGTCTTTAAAAGACCTTTTTAAAGAAGACCTTTCAAAGAATACATTTTTAAAAGACCTTTTCAATAATCTGCGAGATTCAGCATATTTTGTAGGTTAAGTATTGTGATTCTGATAGTCGAAACAGCTGTTTTCTGACAAGTTAAATTAATCCTGCTATACTAATAAGATAAAAACATAGAGAAGCATACTCTCTAATCTGTTACTCAGTCTGTTCTCTGTGATAAAAGTTTGTAATAAATACATTTATTGCAGAATTGCATAAAATACTATGTAGTTTTTAACGCCAAAGCAAATGGATGTATTCCAACTGTAATGGCTGAACTATATTGAAGCCATTTAATTTTATATTCATTTATTTCATTCTCATTTTTATCTGTCATATAACCCATATCATACCCATGTTTTATTTATTACACATAAAAGCAATTACAATATGAAAAAAATTCAACTTATATCACTATTCTGCTTAAACTATCATGCAGCATCCCACTATAGAGTAAATCTGTCGGGATGCATTTAGTCTAGCATTCTAAAATCTATTGTAAAAATCAATCACTAACTAACCATCAATCAATAAACTATACATTTTAAAGTGAAAAATTATTCACATTTTGCTGTTCTGCTTGAAAATGTGTGATACCACCACTAGAGAATTGTTTCGCAAATATGTGAGAAGTTTTTCACTTTTTAGATGATATATTCTTCAACTCAATGTACTGCATATCAGTGGAAAGAAGATGTATAAAGAACAACAACTCAAAAAATAATCAATCTGATCTACTATCAGACTTGAAATTTCTAGATGGATCTATTCTTCACAGTTTACAAAAAAAGTCATACAATAGATACGCAAAGATATGAGAGGTTTCGTGAAAAACATTTCTAAAATCAAAATTTCATGGAAATCACCGTTCGGTGATTTCGAGTCATACGGATGTTGGATTATTATTTTTTCATTAAAATTTTCCATTTAGGGAATCACAGTATCGCATTGCATATCAATTCAACCAGAATATAATGGAAAATCGTTCTGCGCTTGTTAAAATCTGTGGGAAGTATTACCTAACGGATACAGGGTGGATATAAAAGCACGTACCGTAGTGCTGTAAATACCCGAGAGGCCCAATAGGGGAATGGCAGCGGGATTCATTCAACTTTTATGAAGTTGCACTCTTCCAGCGGATGAGAGAGCTTTATCAGGCTAAGCATTACAACAACAATAACGCTGAAAAATATCATGGCAGTCAGGGTTTTCACGCAACAGATTGGTTGACTAATCACTCATCTTGTCAAGCTTGGAAAAATTGAATGCTTGAAATCCATACCGACATTATTTATCACTTTTATCACTTCAAGGTCCCCCATGAATTCGATAAGCTATATATCCACCCCTCTCAGATGGGGTGAGATGCTATAACCTTCTCACTGCAGTAAGAGTTCAGTTTTATGTTAGCAGAAAATGATCAGCGGAAAATGAAGAATTTATTTCAATTTTAATGGTCTACTTTGAAGGATGAATAACATTGAAAAACTGAAATAAAACACGTGGATGACTAACTCAGCTTCAAATAGGATGACTTTTAGTTTGTTGAGTTTGTTCAAGTTTATTCTAGTCCAGGACAAAATTTTGCAACATTTTCAACAATATGTAAAACTTTTGTAGCAGTTTGAACACAGTTTTGCCAACAAGATATATAACCCTACTCTAATTCACTTCAGTACCTTCTCGAAATGAATTTTTTAATTACAATTTTTCCGTCATTTTTATTTATAGTTTCCGTTGAAGATATAAGATTAATCAAATTTTCAATTCTCAGCATTTTTTAATTCCTCAATCAAAACAGGGATCAATTTTTCATCTTTTATTTATTTTTATCTCACAGCATTCAAATAATACTTACAAAACTATGAAATATAGTCTGGAGCTAGTAGGTCTAATCTAAATTTTGGACCGCACTTGGCGGGTTTCTGAATTATTTTCAAAGGAAGTTTTATTAGCACAGCTGCCCCTATAGCCTGGAGCTGGCCTAGTAAAAAAATAGCAACTGGTCCCGTCGTCATAACCATGAAACAGCTTCTTTATGCTCGGTGGGGTGAAGTGAGCTGTTTTGAAAATGTTTAATTACCAGCCAGTATGCCAGAACTCAACATTGTTTGTGAGCCCGTTTCTTATGTACAGTATACTCGTCCGCAATATGTGTGTTTTACGGCCGAAATTAACTGGGTGAACATAATTAAGTGTTGACGTTCATTCTCTCACCGTGGCCGTGCGCTCTTTATTACTTTGTTAATAATCCTTGACAACTAGATTTAGAGTGGCAACACCACCAACACCTGCTATTGCTTGCTATTCCAGTTGATTGCTATTCTCCACACTGCACAACCACAGACTAACCAAATAATGGTTAGTTAATAAGAATAATCAGGAAATGGATTTATCTCTTATTATGATTCACTTATTATATGATTCGTTTATATGACTCACTTGAAATGTATCTTTTCAAATTATATATTTCATAATTATGGATAATTTAATTTGAACACTGTGAAACGCTACCTACGAATCGGTCAGAGGACTTACAGAGAAAAATTATCGTTGTGCATTACGTTTTTATTTGCTGTTAAAGCTTTCTAAAATGTGATATCCCAATCTCCATCCTTGTTATATAACTTTAAAAAACTATATATGTGAAATATATTGTATATATATGTGAACTATAGCTACAGTTCACATACAGTGAGATTGAGATTTATTTCTCAAAACGTATATTATGCTTCAAGGTCAGTTGCACGAAAATCTGATTGAATTCAACCGCCATAAAATGACGTCATTGCATGATAGCCATTGCTGGTAATTTCTCCCTAGTGATGAGCTCTAAACAGTTCACTAGATATTGGATCATGGTCTAACAACTCTGGAATCTCGATATTCCAATGAATTTGGTGTTGCGACAACTTCGAGTCGTTTCATTCAATTTTGATAATTACCACAATATAGCATCTTCACTACAGCACAAAAAGGGTCTTGTTGGATCTTGTTTACGTTAGATTACATAATTTTACGGCGGTTTGTTGTATTTGTTTTTCTTGCAACTTGCTATAAACTTTTGAGACCTGTTTCATTCTGGCAATCGAATGATAAATATGTATTTTAGATAGAATAAATCATGGTTTCTCACAAGCAGTCTATGAAAATTCCAGACTGTGCCTACAAATCTTAAGTGATTCTATACAGATTTTCACAAAGAGAAGCTATTTTTTTATAAAATCAAAATATTTTCAAAAAATTACTATTATTAAAAAAAACTGTATTGTATTTCTAAAGTTTAGCTGATAGTATAGAGTACCCTTACAGAAACTCCACCAAGATTCTCTACCATGTCTAGTTTGAACTAGCCTTAGGCTAGGCGTACACCGGTTAGTCAAGACAAGACAAGACGAGATTAGTCACAGTAATTCACATAGTTGCTTACGAAGCAGCACACACTGATGCAATGACTAATCGGTGTGTGTTGCTTCATAAGCAACTATGTGAAGTAATGTGACTAAACGTGACTAGTCTTGTCTTGTCTTGTCTTGACTAACCGGTGTACGCCTAGCCTTATGTTTCTCATCAGTCTAGTCGTATTATGTAGGCTACGCTCCAACATCGCTCTAGGCAATCATCCCAACATCACAAAGTCCCACCTGAAGGCATAATGTTTTCTTGTCAATAACAGAGAGAGGTTGATGAATGAAAAATCAATGGAAAACACAAGGTGGCGGTTGAAAGGCAAAGTAAAAGAAGTTTAGTCTTTGAGTCTGACTCCCACGCTGAAACTATGCTTCTGTGTGTGTTATATGTGTGTATGTGATACAAGCTATTATACAGGGTGGCGCAAAAAGATGGGAACTTTTGAAGAAAGAAAAAAATAAGGAAAACAATTTTTTTAAATTTATTCAGGGTACTCAATGTACACTACAACATTGGAAATTAAAGAGAAATTCAAGTATTGAGGATAATATTGTGAAGATGATGTCCATCTTGTCGAATACATTCAGCAAGTCGATTTTGAAAAGTGTCCATTACCTTGCGCAATGTGTCGAGCGGTATTGCTGCAATCTCCTCTACAATTTTTGTTTTGAGTGCACGTAGGGTTTTGGGACGTGTATTGTAGACTATAATCTTCAAGTAACCCCATAAATAAGAATCGCACCCTGACAAGACGGGCGAACGAGGTGGCCAAACAATGTCGCCGTTCCTGGAAATGACGTGCTGACCAAACAGGCGCCGGACCGCTGCCATTGACACTCTCTCAGTATGTGCGGTTGGCCCGTCTTGTTGAAACCAAGTGTTTTCAATGTCAATGTTGGGTGAACTTTGAATTCTTTCAGCCAAAAATGTCTCAAGCATAGTAACATAACGCTCATAAGTTACTGTCACCGTGTTTCTCTGGTCACCTTTAAAAAAATACGGCCCTATCACCTCTTTAGCAGATACTGCACACCATACAGTTACCTTGGGGCTGTGTAGAGGACGTTGATGGAGAACAGCAGGGTTTTGTTGGGCCCAATAGCGACAATTCTGTTCATTCATGTAGCCATTTAGGTGAACATGAGCTTCGTCTGACATCCACAGGTTTGAACCAGGCCTGAACCAAACTGTCACCATTTCGATAATAAGCGCGCACGGCTATTACACGTTCTTGAACGTTCCACTGTTCCATAGCTACCAAATCTCCAATGTTACTGTACAACTTGCCACGCTTCTCCCGTTTCTCCGCCCCTCACAGTCCTGTCAACATCACATCCAAAAGTTCCCATCTTTTTGCGCCACCTTGTATTATGTGAGTATGTGTGTGTCTGTGAGCAACTCGATAAGACAGTTTCCCGGTCGGAATGCAACCATCACAGACGACGGACAAATACCTCCTAGTTGCAGTATACTATTTGGTATTGATAGGAGCCCGATCCAACAAAGGGGCATCAGTGACTGAGGAAGAATAGGAGAGCACACTTCTTCATCGTCATCATCTTCTTCTCCTTCTTGTTCTTCTTCTCTTCTTCTTCTTCTTCTTCTTCTTCTTCTCTCTTCTTTCCTTCTCCTCCTCCTCCTCCTTCTTCTTCTTCTCTTCTTCTTCTTCTCCTCCTCCTTCCCTTCTTCTTCCTCCTCCTCCTCCTCCTCCTCCTTCTTCTTCTTCTTCTTCTTCTTCTTCTTTCTTCTTCTCCTCCTTCCTTCTTCTCCTACTCCTCCTCCTTCTTCTCTTCTTCTTCTCCTTCTTCCTCTTCACCTCCTCCTTCTTCTTCTCTTCTTCTTCTCCTTGTTCTTCTCATCCTCCTCCTTCTTCTTCTCTTCTTCTCCTTCTTCCCTTCTTCTCCTCCTCCTCCTTCTTCTCCTTCTTCTTCTTCTTCTTCTTCTTTTCTTCTCCTTCTTCTTCTTCTTCTTCTTCTTCTTCTTCTTCTTCATTTTCTTCTTCTTCTTCTCTTCTTCTTCTTCTTCTTCTCCTCCTCCTCCTCCTCATTCTTCTTCTTCATCTTCTTCTTCTCTTCTTCTCCTCCTCCTCCTTCTTCTTCTCCTTCTCCTCCTCTTTTCTTCTTCTTCTTCTTCTTCTTCAAAGTCACATCTCAGATATCGTCTTCTTCTTCTCCTTCTTCTTCTCCTCCTCCTCCTCATTCTTCTTCCTCTTCTCCTTCATCATCTTCTTCTCCTCCTCCTCCTTCATATCCTTCTCATTCTTCTTCTCCTTCTTCTCACTTATCTCCCCCTTCTCCTCTTCTTCTTCTTCTTCTTGATCTTCTCCTTTTTCTTCTCCATCTCCTCCTTCTTCTTCTCCTCCTCCTCCTCCTCCTCCTCCTCCTCCTCCTCCTCCTCCTCCTCCTCCTCCTCCTCCTCCTCCTCCTCCTCCTTCTTCTTCTTCTTCTTCTTCTTCTTCTTCTTCTTCTTCTTCTTCTTCTTCTTCTTCAAAGTCACATCTCAGACTTTCTACGATTAAAGACAAAGACTAGCGCAAAAGTTCCCCGACTAGCTGCTGTAACAAGCAGGGGTAATTTCTCGTTTCGACCTGTGCAACAAACAAGGGCCTCGCAATGTAATCAGTTGACAATAGCACAACGTATATGCACAAAAGCAGCTCTGTTTTCTTGCCGGAGAAAAAGGATTTTCAGCTGAAATAAATTTCGCCTTTGTCCAATGTCTCCTTACAGACCAACACAGGTAATCTTGAGCCGGCTGCTGTCTTTGAATCCATTGAGCCGAGAAATCCTGTTACTGCAGCCGATATGCTGCAACTGAAAAGCAGCTTTGATTACAAGGACTGCAATATATTGAAAAACTTTCTGACAACGTTCCGCTGAAATGGAGCAGAAATAAAAGGGGTTCTTCCTGTTTGGATACAGTGTTATTGAAAAGTGAGATTCAGGTATGATGTAAATGTGATAAATGCTTTTTGATTAGTATTCTATTTGTAGTAGGCCTACCATTCTCAACGGCACTGCATTTTTTGCAATGTAAATAGCATGAATTGATAATACTGTAATTAAAAGAAGATGTAATATACATTGGATTATAGTTATTCTGGTTATTAGTCTATCCACTTCTTGTTGAGTATTTTTTATAAGATTCAATAAAAACTGAATAGAAAATTTATGAGAGAAATATCGAAGTGGAATACTTGCCTCTTAGTGGCTGTATAATAAGCCCTCCTATAATAATCTACTACCAGTGCAACAAAAATTGATCATCACAGATACAGTTTGCTAAGTTACCAGGACTGACATAAACTACCTCATTATAAAGTGGTCAAATTGAATTAACTACTTTCTACAGAGTGGTAAAAAGTATATAGGCCTAATTCTTATAAAAAAGTGGTAAAATTATATAATATAAAGGTAAATATGTATATTCCGCAGTGGAATATACAATGAAACACTCAATTTATTGTTCTGAAACCATCTATTTATTCAACAAGTTATTTGAATTCACCTGAAATTCATCACAGTAAATCTAGAAAGTGCCTTCTTTGTTGTGAAATTGAATAATTCATGTACTGTTTCCAAACATAACACTATAAACCACACGCACCTACTGCGGACAGACTTTATAAGAACCTGTAAAATGGACTTCTTTTAATGAACCACAATCCAATGTTACTACCTCAGCACAGCTTATTAAAATAGAGAAAGTATATAAAGGCATTCATAAAGACCCGTGGCGAAGCGTGGTATACTTATTTGGTAGGAAATATACCCGGCGATGACCAAATAAGTATACCACGCTTCGCCACTAATAAAGACCAACCAAATTTATGAACGGATTATCTCTGCTATGATACAACCTTATTTGTATTTTATAGTTTATTATATTACTATAAAAGTAAATAGTAATATTACTATATAAGTAAAAGTAATAAACTATTTTATAGTTTATTTATTATTATTTTATATATTTATTATATTAAATATTATACACTTTGAACATATCAAGAATCTATAATGAGTACAGTATATTATTTCCACACCGATAGAATATGGCGATACAAACATTTATATGTTTAATTTCCAGTACAGATGAAAGCTAAAGCTAGCTAAAGGCCTACATGCTTGAACTTGCTATTCAACCATCTCTATCAAGCAAATCCAGTGTGTACAATCAAAACGTACGAAGTTGAAATAGCAAAAGCCGACTATTTCTTTTGCTGGAACAATGGCTATTGCACAATAGCCGTTAGAGGCGCCTTGAAGTGGCCGCCTGTGGTGGGGGGTAAGGGGGGTTTTCACAGCATCCATGAACGGGGGGGGGCCCACAGAGAAAAGCGCGTCCAAGCGTGTCAATGCTTTTTGGGGCTGGGGGTTGCTACCCCTTTTCAAGGGTTGCTAGCACCTTACACGCCTGTCGGCCTTGCTCAGTCCAACGTGTAACCTGTATGGGGCCGCCTTTTGGTTAACGATTGTTTGCAGGCTTTGTACATTTTGGCACGACTGAAAAGACCACCTCCACCTTCCAATCTGAATGTGGTGTGGTTGCTCTGTTATCGGAATAACCACCACGATAGCATTCAAATTTGATTGTGATGTTATGAACTGTATGAATGTGTGAGCAGGTGTTGCAGAATTGGCAATAATCAATAATTAAAACAACGGCAGTAATGGGCCTAATAATATTTTATGGCTAACTTGAGCAAATGAGCATGAAGGGTTCCTGTAAATCATAAATTATGTCCCTATAATATAAATTATACTGTAAATATTGTGATTTGATGAATATAATGGAAAAATAGCAACATACCTCTTATCATACATGATATTATATTGATATAGTATGTAAAAATACTGAACACCACGTCATGTATTTCCACATAATTATAATACCACTAATGATTCATTGATTTTTGTTTCAAATTGTATGCTGTTGAAACTATTGTATTGTATGAAGGAGGCAAAATGGGCTCTACCTGTTGACTCCATTAATAAAATTATTTATATTTATTTATTCATTCATATTCCTGAACTATCATCATCATACTGCTTCAAAATTATAATACTAATACCGCCTCTGACAATGTAGAGTGTAATGCACTTGTCTTTTAGTACTAATTAAATTCTTCTCACCCGTACGAGCTTTATGATTAAGTCTGAAATGCAAATCACCTATAGCAGGATTCTTTTAACTTGTCAGAAAACAGCTGATTTAACGTTAGTAAACGAGCGTACATCAATCAGCTGTTTCTGACAATTTAAAAGAATCCTGCTATAGATTAGTATCACATGACCTGTGATATTTGTAGCACTTGAATAATATAATGCACTATCAGCATCGTCAGTCAGTTGGTCTGTTACCTGGCTGATAATGCGAGCATTGTCGAAGATAATAGTTGAATTCAGCTTTCAAATCTTGAAATGTCTGTCGAGCCTGGTACACGGTTAATAATGCGAACATTGCCAAAGATAATGACTGAATTTAGCCTTCCATCCTCGGAATAACAAGCCTCAGACTCATACACGAGACTTGGATCAAGTTAGAGCTGCGGAATGGAACATGGAAATCGTTTCAACGGGGAAATTAACATGGCGATGATAGGTATGTAATGCACTGTATCATTCAGTATGTTCAAAGAGCAAATCAATGTGAATGATTGGAAGTTTAGATTTCTCACAGAGAATGTATGTTCTGAATCAATTGTTGTAAGTGAACTACTCAATTAATATAAGTAAGTATGCTTAAACGAACCTAAGTACCAAATTTCAACATTTTTTGCCAATTAGTTCTCGAAAAGCTGAGAAAACGCACAAAATCGCTAGAAAAACGCGAATATTGGGCATATCTAAGATGTCTTCGGGATGTTTTCAAAATCCGTTCTTAGTGCGCGTCTATTTCGCTTTAATAAAATATAGAGATTCAAAAAATCATTCCACTTTAAAAACAAGTACCTATCGTACTCAAAATATATGTTATTATGTTTCATGGTTGAATAATATCATTATCATCATAATTGCATGGCAAAACTTAGGTGTAAAACTCTAGCTATTTGAAATTGGATAGTCAATTCAAAAATCTTATTACTTAGAAAAAACCCACAAAAAATCAATATGATTATAATTCAATTAAATTTAAAAATATCATTATAATCACCTATAAAATATCGGAATCTTTCTACCGCGCCGTTCAGATGAAATTAATTTATTTTTCAAAAGTCGCTCTTAAAAAACCCCATCTCAAACTTTCTTTCTATCATAATTCATCAAACAAACATCTTACCAATTTATGAGCATAGATAACAGTCACAAATTCAAAATAATGAAATTATCACGTAAAATTACTTACCTCGTTTTCCGCGATCGTTTGCAATCGTCGAATTCAAGAACACATTTTTTCTCGTATTTCAACCGACTCGAACCACTAATTACGATCAATTATTGATTATAGAACGATAATCAATAAGAATCACAACACGAAACATGATATTTAATTGAATTATCTCATAATTACGAACACTGAAATAGGTAGGAATTCACAAACCACGAGGTCCCGAAATGTTACATATAACAAAAATACTGAATATTTTGATAACAAAGATATGTTATCACATTAATGATAATGAGTGACCCGTTATTAACTTACCAGTCAACAATTTCACAGATTTGAAAGAGATTTATATCACAATAAAACACGAACTATCGGAAACTTCAAAGGTGACCGCACTCCTTTGATCGAACCGAACTACTGAGTCATCCACCAACACAAAGACAAGGAGATATTATAGAGTGGGGTGGGGAGCTCAATACTAGAAGATAATGATGAAATGCTCCACGATGTTGTATGACGTTATGAGCCGAGTTAGCAGTTTGGTTGATGGATTGAGTTATTCTCCAGATTATTCATGAATTCATAATTACTTAACTCAATATTTCTACTACAATTACTGTAAAATATTGAATATTAAAGTAATTATTTAAAAAAAAATCAAATATGAAACGTTTAAACGTATTCCTTGAGGGCGGTTATCAAAAGAATATTTTTGAATATTCCATGATTTGATTTGAAAAGTTATTACGGAAGTTTCTATTTTCTCAAAGGAGGCTTGCAAAAACGTTGTTCAATATTGATCCTCGATTGATCGGTGATTAATATTTGATCGGCGGTTATGTTTAAGACGTTTAAAGTGTGGTTTTATTATTAATGTATTATTTTTTCAACATGTAAATGTATTCCACGATTAAATCTACATGTATATTCTGGTAACTATATAATAATTATGATCAATGCTTGATATCAATTATTAGCGTTGAAATTATTACAAGGATGGTTTCATAATTACATAGATCCTCATATTAATTTTCAATAATAACATGAAACTTTGCAAACACAGTATTACAATGGATGGTTCATATAATTGAATGAATTTTTCGTAATAGCAATAAGTGAAATAATTGGATGATATCTATACTATAACTAGCCAGGGGGCTCCGCCCCTTGGACCCCTGGCAGAATCATTTTCATAATTTAAAAAAGTGAGCGCTCCGCGTAATTTTGGGAGAATCCCAAACATTTTTCAACAGATTATTTTAAGACCTCAAACCTAAGTACTTTCAGATCTAAGTAGGCTACTAAATTTCAACATTTTCTGCCAATTAGTTCTCGAAAAAGCTGAGAAAACGCACAAAATCGCTAGAAAAACGCGAATATTTGGCGTATCTTTGAGATGTTGTTAATATCCCTTTTTAATGCGTGACTAAAGGTTCAACTGAACGTGCATGCCAAATTTGAACGCATTTGGTTCAGTGGACTTTTAATTCTTATAGATGAATGAAATATTGAATGAAATTGTGCCATTTCGCTCTTATATATAATTATTTAGATAATATATTATATAGATTAATATCGTATTCATTGGGATAATCACAGCTCAGGATGGAAATATTGTTCAAAATCCTGTAGATTCACTTTGATCTTCGATTTTGATTGATATCTTAATAATGCATTAAATTGTGCACAAACATCGCAGCTTTCATCTGTAATGATTGATCAATATCTACAGGCCTTACTATGAGAGTTATCTCTGTAACTATGAAATATATCTCCATAACTATAACGTCTATCTCTAGAGCAGCTATGATATCTATTTGTGTAACGATCTCTATTTGTAATATATCTCTATAACTATAAGATCTATCTCTTTGATTATGAGATCTATCTCGATAGCATACCACAGATTAGAATGCATTCTAGACGAGAAGCAGAACGGTATGATTATCGTACTGATGTACACGAGAGCAGATGGAGAACTGCAAATGCATCATAAATATCGATGCGCAACGCTGGAACGCAGTCACAAAATCACGGTTCAGTTTCTGCTTTCTGTTCTGCACAATCAACAGCCGCACTATGATTGAGTTCATCATTTCGATTGCCCCATCTACAATATCCGTCGCTGACATCCCCATCTCCCGCTGCAATCTGCTATCGTTTCCTCGCGACCAAAATTTGAAACACCAGAGCACCCACCCCTTCCATGAACACTTTTTCAATCTCCTTCCATTACTGACGAGTGGCTCCCCCACTGACAACAAACATATCCACTTCCTTAACCGGGCGCAGCACCCTTCGGAACGGTTCGACGTACTTTTATTGACGAAAACAGATTTGCGGAGCCCCGAAGCCCTGTTTATTGAGAATACTGCACTGGAAACATTTTCCATCACCTTCATTTCCGGATCGGATTACTCTTGCGTGAAAATTACAAGGAAATTGTTGGTACTGTGCCTCCAATTACACCTTGAAGTAGTTTCTGTGTAATATTCCGATTTATATCAACAACAATTCCATTCTTGTGTGTGATTCTCCGATTATTTCTCCCTGATAACTAAAATTCATTGTATCTCGTTTTTGTTCGTTTTATATATAAGAAGCATATAAGTTCATATTTGTTTATTATTCGTTTATAATAAAACAAAGCATTTGTAAATAAAGGTGTATCAATGTGTTTGTCAACATCGGTACCTATACTCATTTACGTCTCATTCTTCAGTCTCAAAACGAGTACTTCCACTCATCAAGAAGTCTCGCCCAAAAATCTATTGACAAAGATTCTTCCAAAAAGGCTTTACGTGGCACATTCTTTCTCGAATCCGGTCAGGTTAATTACCGGATAGAATAATTAGATCTGGTACAATTGCACCATTCATTCATCCATTGCTATAGCTGCCTCCATTCTGGAAACGCGCGGGTAACAATGAAGACGAGGCACACGCAAATAGCTTCAGTCTGCTCCTATCCTGTTTGTCTTTGAGCCAAAACATTCGGAATGCGCCACCACCTCATAACATCGCCGAAATTTCCCTTTCATCTCGACTTTTCCTCGGGCTTCCTCATTCTCTTCTTCCTCCTCCTCCTCCTTCTTCTTGTTCTTCTTTTCTTCTTCCACCTCCTCCTCCCCTTCTTCTTCTTCTTAATCTCCTTTTTCTTTTTCTCTCCTATCCTACGGCAATTCGTTATTCACTCGTTCATGAAGCAAGCAAATTTTATACGTTCCGTCGCCTCTGCCTCTTCTAACACTGCCACTGTCGCTTGCATAGACTCACTGGAGGCTTTGTTACTCCATGTCAAATCTGCTTTTCATTGCCAGTAATAATTGTGGTGTCTTGTACAATGTACATGATCTAAAAACATACTACCATGCTACCGTGAGAACTAGCTCATGAGTGGTTCTATTAAGAGATGAATGAATATTCATCTTTAATAATAATTAAATAATTAATGCAGCTGTTGGTTGGTCATGATGGATTGCTTTTAGTTTGTATATGAAATTGGGTAGCCTTGTCAAGTTCAAATTCATATTTATAGTTGATATCATAACATATTATCATGTTACCTTGAGAGCAAGAAACACTATGAACAATGAGAACAATAGTGAGCTCAGGAGTGATTCTATGGAATGAATTCATTCTCTTCAGAATAATGTAACTATTTTCCAGCCGATAGCTCCAAATGGAAGTTTCCTTCCCGTTTGTATAAAATTGAGTTTGAGAAACTTCAAGTACTTAAAAATTAATTCATATGCTCTACTGGGGTAAGAATCAAGATGACAGTGATGATTAGGCTACCAGAAGATCAGAGACTTACAAGGCAAGTACTTCATGATTTACGTTGAAGAAATTGAGGACCGACCCTATTCTGATCAAATGATTCAGTGATAGAGATCATATTATATGACAGTGATGATTAGGCTACCAGAAGATCAGAGACTTACAAGGCAAGTACTTCATGATTTACGTTGAAGAAATTGAGGACCGACCCTATTCTGATCAAATGATTCAGTGATAGAGATCATATTATATTCCAATGTAATCAAACTGGATTATATCAGTGATATTCTACATAAAAACCGAAATACAGTGTTATAAACGTGGGAAATGGGTAATGGTAAGGTTAAGTCATGAAAATGTTTTAATGAAAAAGTTAGCTCCAGAAGGGCTACGAGACGGTGTAGCGTACTGGATTGAGACCGTACTCAGTTGAGGCGAACGTCATTAATATTCATGACGCATTTAGTCTAAAATATTCACAATGTAATTAATATCCACAATATCCACTGGTTCAGTCAACAGAAAGTGGATGATGAACTATCCTCATGAAAGAAAGTCAAAAATATTGTAATAAATGGAAGAAAATAATCAACTATTTTTTATGAAAGAGATGAAAATAACCAGAGAACTATAACAGAGCCGAACAATAAAACGAAACCGAACACGATAGGAGATTGAGTAAAACAACTCAAATCTCAGACTCAGCTCCCTCCGACTTGAGAGAAACAAAGACGTCGTCAATTGTCAGCTGCTCTGATCACGTGTTAGTGACGTCACTGGCGGCTGTCAGAGCTGTCAAGCAGCCGTTTCTTGATCACTTGTCAAACGGAAGAGATAGAATTAGCCGCAATTCGCCAAACCACCATAAGCTACAACAATAAAGATCGGTAGTTCTATATCTATAATATCTATATCCACTGATAGCTGAATTATTGTTCTTCTATGTGTTCATGTATCAAGGTTATTCATCCGAATATAATTCAAGATCGTTCCATTCATCTTTGTTCCACGATTGTTTTTTTTTTTTAAAGAGGGATTTTCCACGATGAAGCCTCAATCGAACTAAAGGGTAATGGGGGAACAGATAAAGGACTTTTGGTTACGTGGACATACACGCCTAAGCATATCTCTATTGATTTCAAAAACATAATCTTGGATCTTACAAGAAATAAACTGAAATATCACTACAAATTGTTTGTCACACATACTGCCCGAGTCTAAGCTCCGTGTCCCTGGGAGGAATGCAATATGGATCTTACATTCTTGCAGGCTGGAGCCGGACCTATCATAATATCACTATAGTTACCATGGAAACATTAAAAAATTATGTAATTTGTCAGGAGACATCCTAAAAAATCTACTATACATCTATATGTCAATTATATAGTTCCTCTATAATATATATCTATATGGTATATACACTAATTTATCCAGATAACTCATTAATGTTTAGCTATCTATAACTTACATTCAAATTGTTCGCCTTTATATCCAATATGTAATGCTTCGATTCATCAACTATTATATTATCTATTATTTAATCTGCATGTTGATTGTTCTCACCATCTTCATATCCACCTATGAAGTACCACGATTGCTCAACAATACATACCTCAATGTCGATATTATGTCATATAACCTCAATGTCGATTGATCTCACCATCTCCATTGCCCATTCAAAGACAAGGGATCTCGATGCTATGAGGTGACTCCTTATCAATTCCGTCTGATCTGTAGCCGTTGACTGACGTGGGCATGGCCAATAGTTGTAGCTGCCACATTGATGACAACAAAACAACGTCTACTGCCTTCATGATACAGTATCTAGAACCGTATCCATCCATGATACAGTAGCTACAACCGTATACATTCTGATACAGTATCTACAAACGTATCCATTCATTTTACAGTAGGTAGCTACAACAGTATCCATTCATGATACAGTATCTATAACTGTATCTATTCATGATACAGTATCTACAACCGTATCCATCACTAAGTACAGCAGAACCCCAATCATCAACGCTTTTCATAGAGATGACGGTTTGACGGCTTCAAGTGTGTGACACTTGTGCTTCCAGATACATTGTGCTTTGACTGCTCATGTCTGGAGATGTCGGAGGGTGAGATATGAGTTTTAGGGATGCTCTACATGACGGTGTATTGAAGTATATCACCTTGCTCCCCATTACCCACGTGCAAGATAAGGTTCATGTAGGCATCATCCTCAGCAGAAAACAAGGGACTGTACTATACTCGACTATATTATATAGTCTAGTATATTATATAGTATATTATACTATACTAGACTAGACTATAATCGACTATACTCCTTTTTTTAGTACTTTGATTTATTAAACTCCTCCCGGCCTTTAGGACCGGCCTAGACCGGCCCACCACTAAAACCAAACGGGTCTCAATCCTAAAGCAGTTTTAATCAGAGTATAGCCTTTCTGCTTCCCGTGGTGAAGCGTGAAATTCTTATTTGGTCATCGCCGGGTATATTTCATATAGGGAATATACCCGGCGATGACCAAATAAGTACACCACGCTTCGCCACTATCTGCTTCGATATGCTTCATCTGTGAATGTCTGAAGATAATTAAGAGTGAGATTTATGATAAAATCAAGCATAAGTTTTAAGTCAACATAAGTGTATAAGTTCTAAATAAGTAAGTGTATCAGTTCTCACTCTTGGATTTAAATGCGTGTTTTAAATGCTCGAGAAAATGTTGAAAAACATAATGTGATATGGAATGGAATAGTCCAGTAGAATAATCCTTGTGAATATTTTTTATCTTAGTCTATATCTAAAATTATTACATAGAGAGAAAGCAAACACTAGCCTCCTTGCCTTGCATACTCACCTTATCTTTTGTATTTTTGTATTTATTCAGCAATTACAGTTTCTCTATCCCTGTCTATTCTCTATTAATATTCATTCAAGTTCCTGTATTTCATCTCTCAAATTGTCTTCCGTTTCGTATCTGTATTAAATTTCTGAAATTATTGTATTTCGTTTCGAATAAACTTAACATCAGTCACCTAACAACCAGACATTGGATTGCCCACTATTTCTTCCTCCACTGTAGTAGACAGGACAGCATTAATAAAAATGGAAGACATGACATGAATTTATCGAATGACGTTCTGATCGAACTGATTGATGTGCAAAACACATCCAACTCTGAATAAATAATAGGATATACTCGCACACAGCACCCCCCTCCCCCCAACCAGGCCAGCCATCATTGTGACACGTCAAACAGGCTTCTTGACACATTGATCACAGCAGCAAACTCAATAATCGCCATTTGGACGCCCCACCCCATGACATGCCAATCATTTCGCGCGTCAAATGAAGCGTCGGCGTCGGCGCCGGCCGCAAACCACAGGCATCGCTCAGATTGACCAATAAATGTGTGGACAAGTTTACTCATTTCAGGAAATAATGGCTTGCAACGTGCCGTCATCATCAAACCCAAACTCAATTTCAATAGTGACATAAGTTAATCAATATTCAGTGGGCGGTGCGGTGCAATGGAAATATTCCGAATGAAATTCACCACTCCACTCCACTCGAAATCTCTCATTATGCACATAATTGCTGCGACTTGGGAGGCGCACACATCAAAAGTTAGTAGTGCTTTGAATAATTGGACAGCAGTTCCTAGAATATCGTTCCAGGACATTCCTGGAATATCGTTCAATAGTATCGCCATTTTCTAAATTATCAATGAATAAGGGTACACTAACTTCGTAGATATCGCATCAACCACGTATAATATCGTGATTTTCTTCAATTGATTCACTCCACAAGTAAGTTCATCACAGTTCGTAAATGTATCAAGAGATGCATAACTTCTTTTACATATCCCATGTAAAAGTTGAAATTGATGCACAATAGTTCAACAAAACAATCATATTCCTTTAAAGTTCTTGAATATTGTTCTATAATATCGTGATTTTCCCAACTGCATACAATACATCGTAGTTCGTAAATAGATAAAGAAATCATGATCTTTGATGAAACAGTTGAAATTGTTTGAGAATAGTTCAACAAAAAACGCATTTAGGCCTACTCTTTTCTAAAGATAAGTATAAAGTCTCGTTTATGATCACTGGGTATTTTATTCATCAGTGGAGTGTAAAGGTAGAGGAAAGGCTAAAAAACATTAACGAATCTCTTGTCTAAGAACAGAATTATTTAGGCTTCTATTTTTGTCATCATTACTATTATAGTAAGCTATATTACTATAATATCACGTACTCTGGGACTAATAAATTATTCTTTTCAACTTGAACTGCTAATCTGAATATAGTTTCATTTTTAGAATTAACTTCTATTTGAGTTCTATATTTAAAATTACCATTGGCTTTACCCTTGTGTTCCTTTTCATGATTCTCTAATGTAGCTAATACATTTCCGACAGCAATATTCTATTGCAATGAAATTGTATTCAAAAAAGTTTAATTTTTTTACCTCATCACCAATCTTAATGTAACATTGTTGTATAAATGAGACAGAATAGTAATTTTTCTATTTTCGAAAACACATTGGAGTGGATTAGGCTTTGCAATGATTTAAACTGGAAAATCAGAAAAAAAGGTCGCAACTATAAATTGTTTTACAATATTGGTTCTGTAGTTTTCGATTATAATTTCTTTTGTTTATCCGTGTAATTTTCCGTTGTTTTTGTTTGTAGCTCCTTGTAATTTTCCATTGGAATTTTACAGGAGCTCCGTAATTATCTTTTTCCTTATCGCAATATGTATCTTTCCGTCAGTACTTTTCCATAGTTCTGTAATTTTCCGTGGTTATTTTTTCCTTATTGCTCTATGCTACTCATCAGTATTTTTCCATAGTCATGTAATTTTCCGTACTTGATGTTTCCTTATTTCTCTGTGTAATTTTCCATCAGTTTTTTACCGTAATCGTCAACGGCGACTGAACTACCTCATGAACACATGAATCTAAAACCTATGTGTGAGAGATGGGAGATAGATTAGTAAATGGGAGATGGATGAGATGGATTGTATGTTCTTCATAAGTGTACCTATGTTCTTCATCTTTCAATTTATAGACTATTTGAAGATAAGGTAATCAGTACTTAAGAAGAAATAAATACCTTGATACATGTTGGACTAGCGTTGTATTTGAATTAACCATATCTCACCTGGAACAAGAAAAAATGGATTAGTGACAATGAAATCACGAGAGGAATCACAAGTTTTTTCAATTAATTTATGAATCTTATTATTATTAACAGTCCTATTAATCACATTGGGACCTTCTCTGTTGGTTTCCAAGAAACAGGCATTTTGAAAAATAGGCTTCAAATTCAAGAGATGAGTCGTTACTTCTCTTTAAAACCTTGATCTCTCATTGCCTATAGTCTATGAGGTCACCAAAAAATTCTCCCTCAATGAGAAGATTATTAGACTATTTGACCATTTAGACCATTTTCAATTCAATTCTATTCAAAACACATAATATTCTTGGAAAATTGGGTGTCAAGGCGAATAAAATATGATGTGCTAACTAACGGTTGAATAACTGTGATAAAAGGCCCACTACATATTGAAATTCCATATTTTTTTCGAAGAGGGAATGTCATTGTCAGAAATTGAATCAGCCATTGTTCAATACAAAACAACAAGACACGATAACGTTTGTCGTTCATGGCCTGGTCACACTTTTCTATTTCATTTATTGAGATACCCCCACTTCCCATTCTACCATTTCAAGAGCTCAGTGTGTTGGCCTTTGTTTAATACAAACCAACAAGACACGATAACGTTTGTCGTACATGGCCTAGTCACACTTTACGATTTCATTGATTGAGAAAAACTCATTGAACCGTTTCAAGAGTCTGTTCGACCTTCTTGAAGAGCTTTCATAGAAGGCTTTTGAACCAGCTGGGGGGCGAGCGAACAATAGTTCGCCGAATAATGACGTGCCGAGTTGTTAATGTGGCTCGCGATTGGAATCCAATGAGACCAGAGACAGACTCAATATTAGTAATACGTTCGTTCCATTGTTGCTCTCAACGTAATGCCGGCGCGAGCTCAAGGGACATTTCCTCGAAGCTGAGGCCGCAATATCAGATTTCAAGTATTAAACGCTAAGAGGATTCTCTTGCTTTTGAACGGATCCCGTGGCTGCAGAATAATTTGGCTCTCTTTCTCTATCAATTCCTCTCTCTCTCTCTCTCTCTTTTCCATACTCATGCATTCTCTTTACTTGTTCTCTCCCCAAGGATCCACTACACACAGTTCCTTCAAATTATAAAAGCCCGGTTAAGACTTGCCTTGAATTATAGTCAGACAAAGCGTTCACTTATATTCTCATTAACTATCCAATTATCTTTTAGTTTCTCATCTTCCGATACTGTTCCTTCTCTCTTGCATCTTTCCTTTGCGGCTCTCTTACACAAACGAGTCTGCTTGTTATCTGAATACTGTGGAAATCCGATATAACGATTCGCATCAAATAACAACATGTCACACAACAAAAATGATGTTCTCTCGCTCATAAACTTTGTCTCAAATCATGACAAAATTACAGTTTCACTACTCATGCCACGGAAGCTAAACAATTCAAATTAGTTCAAAAAATAAAGGAGATTCAATTTGATGTAATTCACAAATGTTAGCCAGTCTTGAGAATTTGAATATTTTATTCATGAACCAGATGAAGTGAGAGAATGGATGGCTAGAATATTTTAACGATCACTTTATAACAGGATGAGCTGAGAGTATTTTAACCATCGATCTCTAACTAATACATGATCGGTGATTTTAACACATGAAGAAGAGAGGTGAAATGTCATTCTTCATGGGTCATGGCCATGAGAAAACCCTGATGACCTACATCTGTTAAAAAGGAGATATACTGTCGCCTTTTCAAATTAAAGCTAAACACAGAGAAAAAGACTAGAGGTCTATTTCACAGATTTCAGAAGCCTTGTAAAACAGGGAGAAGGCGATGACACTCTAGGATTGTTGCATTTATATTGTTGTCTAGCATATGTCAGCCTATTCCTTGTAGTACTTTAAATTTTTATGAAACATGTTCCAGAATAGAAATATTTATTTCAATCCAAGCAAGTCAGATCAAAAGGAAATTCCAGGAGTATGAAAAAACAATGAATATTATTGCTAAACAATGAATTCAAGATAAATTATCATTAATAGAATAACATCTATTTCGCACTTCAAACACTTTACCTTCATCAGAAATAGAGTTCAACTTACACTAGGCCCACGTTCCTAGTAAAACAGTGCTACAAAAGCTGAAAGTCTTGTTTAATAATTAGAATACAAATACAAAATTAATGGAATATTAAAACAATTATTATTATCTTGTAAATGAATATTGACAAATTCAGCAGAATCACAGTCTTGACTTTCATTCTCGGAATTGGATTCATTTGTTCTCTTATTATATATAAGACGGAATATATCACTCTGAAATATACTATACACACAGACAACACAAGTAGGTTATATATGGGAGAGCTGGCGCAGTTCAAGGTCATGCGACACCTAGCGGTCAATGAGAGAACTACTAGCAGCCCAATGCAATTGAGAGGTGGCGCTCCTGGCGACTAATTTAAGAACTACTTGCAACATTCCTCACTCACTCTCAAGGTCATCAAACCCCATCGACACCGCATAATTCACCAATTCAGAAATTTATCATCTCTGTCAGATACATGTGCTTGCCTATCTCCTTCTCTTGTATATCTAATTGAAACCCCCCTCCCAAAAATTCTCCCTCTTTCTCTTTCAGGTCATTGACTGGTTATTAAATTCAAGAGACAGGTGCATCAACTCTAAAACCGTTAATGATTGATAGAAACAGGTGCAGATGTCCAGGGCATTGAACTTTGCAGGAATCTCGTTCCACATCCTCGCCTCTTCTTCCTCCTCCTCCTCTTCTTCTTCCTCCTCGTATGCCTTCTTCTCTTATTCCTTAGCTACACCTTGTCTCTCTTAGCCCTCTCTCTCTCTCAGGTCATTGACTGGTTATTAAATTCAAGAGACAGGCGCATCAACTCTAAAACCGTTAATGATTGATAGAAACAGGTGCAGATGTAGTGAGGCATTAAACTTTGCAGGAATCTCGTTCCACATCCTCGCCTCTTCTTCCTCCTCCTCCTCCTCCTTCTCTTCTTCTTCCTCCTCCTCTTCTTCTCCTCGTATGCCTTCTTCTCTTATTCCTTGGCTACTCCTTGTCTCTCTTATCCTGTTATTTCTTTGTTAATCCTCTTCTGTTTCCACTTTCTATTTATTATATCTATAGAATATTTCCCCTCTTAGAAAACAGGTGTATCAACTCTAAAATGTTTCAACAAGTGTGCCAACTCTCATGATAGATGAATCCTTCTCTTCTCCTTACCAACTCAAAAAATGTAGATTAGTATCTATGCTTGACAGTATGATTGAAAACTGTTTTCCTCTCTCTGTCAGATATATGAGAATCCCATTTATCTCTTTTCCACTCAATATATAGGATATTCAATTATCCATCTCAGTCACACTATCCAATAATCCCACAGTAAATGAATTTTATTAACATATTATATACTACATAGTCTATCACACATTTACTTACATAAAATATAGCCTATCCTATCTCCATGTAACTTCGCCCTCCCAGGTTAAAATAAAGGCAGTCATTCAATTCAATTCAATTCATGTATATTTTATCCAACTACTAATAATATATTCAACTCTCCCTCTTTCTCTGATTAACAAACTAATTATTCATTTGATAATTAATAAAATATACTAGCCTATCCTACATGAATTAGCATTCATGTCATGGAATACTCTCACATAATTAATTATATAAAAAAAAAGTTGTTTCCTACAGATAATATTGCCAGCTACCATCCACATATCATCAGTACAGTTGTGACCGGCTTGGAAGGAGGTACCCTCCTGGAAACCAAGAGCAAACACCATGATGCATATTCACTTTAATAAATAAATACATATATTATGTGTTTTTTTGGGATTGAAAATTCCATCTCAGAATGAAATTTTGTTAAGGGAAAGAAATGAATTCACATAAAAAAGTAATGAATCCCAAATAAAGAGGAGATGTGAGGAATCACCACATGTTGTACCAATCCATATGACTAGTTTCTAAGAGACTACTTTGTTGTTAATAAAATAGCCTAATTTCAGACAACATCAAAGAGACATTGTAATCTTGAATTCTGTATTTTATTATTAAGAATACTAATAAACTAAACATCTATATTATATCTCTACAGTCAAAAATAAAACACCAGGTGACATAGAAGCATCTCTTCCTTAATGCCAAGTTCATTGAACACTGAATTCCAATGCAGAGTCCGTCACAAAAATATGACATGATGGAATTTCCCTTGCACACCTGTCCCCACCATCAGCAGTGCTTGCCTGTTGCAGACCAACAATGTAAGGTCAACTGACTGGTCAGTGACTTTCTACAGCTTTGTTTTGCCAAAACTCATAGAGCCTTGACTTGAGAATGTAGGGTTCCATTTCAGAGTGTTGTATCATTTTATGAAAAATTGAATAATAATTGAAAATCTAGATTCCATTTCCACACCCTAGATGTTTTCAAAATAATCATAGGAGGAGTGTACAACAGTACAAAAGTGATGCTTACAAAAAAAAAGGGCTTTTCTGAATTAAACTGATTCCATTTCCACACCACGTTAGATACTGCATGCCGTAGGAATCAAGGCGCACTTTTTATAGTGGTATCCCCAGTAGGCCTATTCCACTGTATGCTTTGCTTCTTACAAAAGTCTCTTGTAATAATTTATTAAATAGTGGAGACAACTGGTAGAAGACCATTTGCCTCCTTACAAAATATTATTCACAATACAATAGACAATTACAATTAATTAGTACTCAAAATTAAGAAAAAAATTCAATAGGCCATTAAATAGTGGAGACAATAAGTGAAAGACCATTTTACCTCTTTACAAAATACAATTTACCACACAATGCAATAATAAATGTTGATAATAGGTAATTTTATTTCTTATACAAAATTTCCAGATATAACAGATGTTGAGCAAATTTAACAGATATATCAGATGTTACAGATATAGCAAATTTTTTGTATGATAATTCAGTTGATATTAAATTCTATATCCATGGCAAGAAGTACTGCTCTCCTGAACTCGATCCCCAGGATACACAGCCATCTAACCATGGCTTCAGACTCATTCTCTCTTCATCTATTGTTGTCCAGTCAAAGCATAGGCAACAATAATAAACAATAGACAATTACAATAAATTAGTATTTACAATTACAATAGGTCTAATTCACTATATGTTTTGCTCTGATTTTAATCAATACGTGAGCATTTAGTTGGTGGCTCATCATCATTATCTATGTTTCTCATGCTTCTAAGTCGATGATGTCCAAATGCTATAGTGCTGACACCATCATCTGAAATGTGTCGCTTTTCATCAGTATTACTCAATGCCTTCTTCTTCTGTACTGTGGTCATGATTTGGTGCTTTCTTGAGCTGAACATGACTTGCTCCCTGTAGATGTCCTTATCCCCAAACAGACAGTCCAGGTAGTCTTGGAAGCCAATATAACGTTCAGCATTTGGATGAGTCTTAGGTACTTCTTGACCTAGCACTGGCCTCCTTACACCTTTTGCTTTTTTAATTAGACCACTATTTGGTTGTTTTGAACCGCTATTGTAGCATCTGCAGGCATACATTTTGGAACGTAGACCTACATACTCATGTGGAGATCTTGATGCATATTCATCTTTAAACTTTCCAAGAACCATCTTGTTGGTTACTGAATAACATGGATGGTCAGTTGGGTACTCAGAGTATCAAACACATCTCTCAGCTCCTTGATGCTATTGATGTCCTTATACATATCCTCTGTTTGCACTTTTGAAAACAAACTATCAGTGTCTTTGTATAGGAGTTGCATCTTGTCCTCATAAATTGATTTCATTACATCATAGTCAAACTCATACATCAGTGTCTTACTGATGTCTAACACTGATAGGCCAATGTAGATTGGTTTGTCAAGTGCTATCTTATCCTGTGTAGAGTAACAGCACAGATGTTCTCTCCAAAGATGATGCGATCTTTGTATGTTGGTCGAGCTATCAGTTTCTTCAGGCGCTTCTCGTCATTCACCAGCTCCATTTTCATCCTCTTCCTGACGCTCTCCATGGTTTTCCAAAGACACAGTTGTTCATGTGTTTGAAGAAGTTCTTTTCAAACTTGTTTTTGATTGTTGTCTCAGCTGGGTGTTGAGCATGATGTAGGGTGCTAAGAAGTCCTCCTGTTCAAACCTTACACCTCGATGAACTTGAGTTATCTTTAATCCATGCTGTACTGCTTGCTTGAGGGTGCGGTAATGGCATACATATCTCTGGCGGTTGTTCAATGTAGTCATCAGTCTTGTGGATCCGGACTTTGGTATTTTCTGGTTTTCTGCAAGGAATGGAAAGTCATTGTGGTCATTGTGCAGTTCAGCAGGGTACTCCACATCCACCTCCAGGATATATCCTATTTGGCTGTCATCTGACTGCTCCTCAAGGTAGTCTGTCACCTTCTCAAATTCTTCTCTCTCCATCCACTTGAATTTCCTGCAGGGAGGCGTTACACATTGCCCATCCATATAAGTTGTTAGCATCTGTGTAAAGAAGATAGGATGTAGGCTTCTGTGGGTCTACAGGTGCCCCAGTAAACTTATTGTTGGCAAGTGCATGTCGGTGGACACAGTTTGTGATTCCTCCTCTGATGCCTCGCTCCATGAACATGTACATGTCATAGTCAGTTAGTAGCTCCAGCTCAACCTTTGTCTGTTTGAGCATGACATCAAATGAGAAACCAGGCGATGTGAAGTAATGGGCACAATCCAGATCATAGTTCTTCATGCACACATCGGAAACTTTCAAAAACGTCAGCAAGCAGCAGGACATCAGTTTTCAGATAGTGGTTGCTGTATTCACCTAGAGTCTTGCATCCAAAATGTTGCCAAACCTGTTGAGCATGTGCATAGTCCTCGTCACTGATGTTGCTGTCAGTTAGCTTGCTGAAGAAGGCCTCTTTCGGTGGAAGGAAGTCTCATTTAATTTTTCCCATGAGTCACAGTATTCGTAAGGGAACACACCTTTTCTGGAGACAAGGTCTAAACTGTTTCCAAACACTTTGGCAGTGTGTTTCAACACATTTGGTAGGTCTTCAGCATTGTTTGCTGACTTGACAAGATTGGTGACCAGATTGTCAAGGCTATCGGGTGAACCTGAATGTATCTACAAACCTCAGATGTAGTCGCTGAGAAATTTGTTTGGTGAATGAAATGTACTTTTCAGAAGAATTTGGAATAACACTCAATTTTTCTTTATCAGTTCCTAGATGGGGGATGATCAAATGTGTATCATAATTTGATGAATTGTGGAAAAATACAGGAATAAAAGTTTGGCGACGTCTTTTGAGGTTGCAGCTATTGCATAACGCATTTCGGTAGAGCCCAGTAATATGGCAGTGGTCGCGAACCTTGTCACCATTAAACTTCTTGTTGCAGGATTCACAGAATTGTGTTGCATCATACTCGGCTCTCTGTTTGGTAGTGAGTGGATACATTTGTTTGTTTTGATTGTCTATTGCTTTGGCTATATCTCTTGCATACTTGGTAAGTGTCTTTATGAAGTGCTCGGCAGCATCTGGTCCATGGTAGATGATTGGTTCTTGCGGGATGATGTTGTTGATGCTGAGCCAGGGTGGTAGTTGTTGTTTATCCCTCACAAAGTAAAGGCAATAGCTCATTGCCCGATGATACTGAATCACTTTGGTTTCTTTCCCTATCCATTGCTCAGGAGCTCCATCCTCCTCCTCAGGTTCTGGCTTTTCAAGCAAACATTCAAAGTCAGCATAGGCCACCAAGGGTAACCTAAACTTCCTGAGATGATTCTCAAACTTCATTGTTGGTGGGCTCCCATCCTCCTTGAGCTGTGGCATAATGATTCTTGCTGTTTGGTTAGTGGCACAGTATTCTTCATGTTCCTTCATTCGGCGTTTTCCTTCAATTTCAAGTGTATAGTGGGTGAAACAGCGACAGATGATGATTTGTCCATTATGCTTTGTAAGTTGAGCACGTACAAGCTTCTCAAAATTTTTAATGTAACAGTAGTGACTGTTAACCTCCATATCATCCTCCTCTGCTGCATTGTTGTCCTGGGTGGTGGCTTCACTGCTGTCCTCTGCTGCTTCCTTGTCCTTGTCTGAGCCTTCACATAGAAGTAGAAGGTCAAAATGATCATCCTTCATCTGTTTAACAACACGTCTTGGAAAAATGTTGTTAGAGCCATCAAGACCATAGACATTGACTGATACCTCTGGATTATTCTTCTCAAATTGATCAATTTGGTTGATGGTGGTAGGAAAAGATAATCCAGTAAAGTTGTATTTGTCCTCAAGTTCATAGTATCGATCATTAACACGTTGTGGATCTCTTCCTTGGACATGTTTGGCAAGCATGGCCCACTTGAAACATTCCTGATCATTGTTCTGGGGTTGATCACTGCCTTCCGTGCTGCAATTTTGCCAGGTAATTCAATGTATGAAGATCCTCGCAATGGCTTATGTTTACTGATGCGGATAAAGTCCATCTATGATGTGAAGACTCCATCCACTGGATTTTCCTTCAAACCTTGCCTCCTCCTCCAACATAACCTTGCAGGCATTCTTGACTATATGAGAGGTCGGTGATGTTAAACACTGTATAATTGGGGTCTTGAAGGCAACATTCTGAAGTTCTTCCTGCTCCTGGTTGTTTTCATCAAGGACACTTTTATGGTAAGTGGCCTCAATAACAACATTGAATTTGATGGGCCCATGTGTTAGGAATTCCTGAGTGATTGCTCCTGCAATCTTCTCCTCCAAGCTGTCAAGTAAGGAATGGAAGTCCTTGGCAGGGTTGTTGAGGCAGCTGTTGTTGTAGTAGAGAGTCCGCAGGCATGAGTTGAATGCCTCCTCCAGTAGCATAAACTCCCCCTGTGCTCCTCTGGTTTTTTGGCAACGTGAAGCCTTGTTCATGTTAATTCTCTGAAATATAAATAGATTTCTCTTAACAAAGAGATGTTTCCTTTTGACTGTCAAAGTACAAAAGAGATGTGTTTGTTGTGACTGAACTTTATCAAAATTGATGTCAACTTTGGACTTCGCCACACAGTAACTGCTAACCCTGTGTCTTGTAGTCAGCAGACAATTTTCAGTCACAGTGTAGGAGACAAAACAATCAGATGACTTGTACTGATCAGACTTGTGTACTGCAGATTGTCTATTCTAATCTATGTTGATTTCTCTTAACAAAAGAGATGTTTACTCTTTGGCTGTCAAAACTATACTGAACAGACTTCTGTACTGCAGATTACCTATTCTAATCTATGTTGATTTCTCTTAACGAAAGAGATGTTCACTCTTCAGCTGTCAAAGCTATACTGAACAGACTTGTGTACTACAGATTACCTATTCTAATCTATGTTGATTTCTCTTAATGAAAGAGATGTTCACTCTTCAGCTGTCAAAGCTATACTGAACAGACTTGTGTAATGCAGATTACCTATTCTAATCTATGTTGATTTCTCTTAACGAAAGAGATGTTCACTCTTCAGCTGTCAAAGCTATACTGAACAGACTTGTGTACTGCAGATTACCTATTCTAATATACTCTCATTTAACTTTGGTGGAAGAAATGTATAATTTCTAATGATTCATTGATGTCTAGTTGATAGGCTATCAAGTATGAAGATTCAAGTAAAGTAATGAATGCAATGTTCACTATGAAAAAGCCCTAATATGTTAATTTAAATATTTGTAACAGTTTAATAAAAACTTAGTTTACTTGAAGATTCTACAAAATTTGTAACCTGCTGTGTGTTGAACCAAAAACTTGAGTCATGTAATACAGCAAAGTGGTCCTTGATAGCATAATGAGTAATCTTAAAGCTTACAACTTCAGAGTAAATTAAATTAATCAGTAAATGATAGATTATTATGGAGTTGAGATACCTAAAATTAGCTATATTGACTACTTCTAGGAATTGACTATGAAGAAAGTAATGAAGACTTCTGGGAATATAATGAGATTATCACCTGCTTATTTGCTGTATACTTAGCCTATTGTTCATTAAAAAATGCTTCTCCTGGAATTACTCTTTCTCTCTCTAGTACGTTTTAGTGTTGAGTGGGGGGTTGTTCTTGCTTATCCTTTCCCAAGAATGGTATTTATATGTCCAAACTCCTCTGTTTCATGTAGATACAAACCATATTGTTAACATAGATATAATCAAATAACCTTACATATTATATTACTTATTTAGCAAATTGAATATTGAAATTACTATTATTTTCAATGATGTAATTTTATAAAATATATATCATGCACTAAAATTCAAGTTGTGTTCAAAATTTAGAATCAAAGTTCTATAATCATTATTGTTGCTATGTAGATATAACTATCTATATATTTTCATTAAATAATTTTCTTTATCCTATGTTATGTTAAGTTTAGAGAATTGTATACTTGTAATACTGTAGGCCCCCTACTGTTTACTTTGTATGAAAATGACCTCTCCTCTGTTATTAAGTTATCCGATTTCCATACTTATGCAGACGATCGTCAAATTTATGCTAGTCGTCCAAGCGCGAAGAACAATGGAACAATACACAAGATGAATGAAGACATAAAGTTAATAGTTGAATGGACTAAGAAAAATAATCTCAAACCCAACCGTATCAAAACATAACCTATAATAATTAGATATTCACACATAAATAATTAACAAAAATAGATTTAACTTAATCTACAAAATTATTTTGATGGTAATGATATACCATTGCAACTCTTTTAAAACCCTGGGAATACTAATGGATAAAACTCTAGACTGGTTAGATCATGTTAATAGCACTTGCAAAAATTTTTCATGACAGTTTTTCTTGCCAAAATTTTATGAAAACGGCCAAATAGTTCAGGAGGAGTTTCATCACAACTAATATTTCACAAGTGGTCCTGAGATTGACTTTTGTCTCACTCCACTCAAAAAAAACAAGAACAAAACCACTTGTTTACATTCCCACAAAAAAATTATTAATAAAGCTAATAAGAACACACTTTCCGGCTTGTAAAATAAAATAAATAAATTTAATTGGATATGGAACATTATATCTTCTATTTATATAAAACAGGATTAGAAAAAAGCTTCAACTTTGCATCAATTTATCTCACTCCCAGTGGTTGTGTGGAATGGTTCCTTTATGCTCAACTACATTCAATTATATCAAACATTATGCAAAAACTGTTAGGTCCAATAACATTAAAAAAAAAAACACTTGTACTTACTTTGGTATTTCCTGATGTTCAATCACAATTCACACAACTTGAATACCATATGAATGAGACAAAGTGTTTCTATCTGTTCAACTGTTGCTCTTCGAATTATGAGGTAAACACTAAAATAAAAGAAATGAAAAACTGCACTAATATTTATAGGAAAGGTGCACTAATATTAAATTTATAATTTTTTCAACATAAAAGCGGCGATAATTATTACATTCCGTTGCGAATTGATTAACTGCAAAGGAAGTGATAATATTATTATCTCATGGAAATAGTATTTGAGTGATGATTTTTTAAAGGTATTATTCTTCTTATTTTGAAAATCCGACTGGGAGGTAATAGACCTAATTAGAGAAGTTATTTTCCTGTTTTATGAGGTAAGCCAAAACATAGGAAAGCTGCTATTTAATATCTATTTTTAATAGATAAGACATATGCCTACAGTTTACTGAACCACAGAAGATTAATGGAAATAAAGAACATAATGCTACAGTGAATGTGAGAGAGAGTGTGAGCAAGAGTGCAATGATCGATTGAATTAGAAGCCTCTAGATAGGAAAGAGAAATGAAGTGTTGCCGAAAAATTTTTTATCCACAACTGGGTGGGGTATTGCGAATATTATACGATGCAAGAAGGCGATAAGAAGAGGAAGAAAAAGAAGAGAGAGCAAAGTAATCAATAGTTGACAAAGAAACATATAGGAAATTCCCCTCTAGTAGTTGAAATTTCTTTCTAAACTGTCTTTTTCATAGAAGAAGTAGAAGTACTGTCGAAGAAGAAGAAAAAGAAGAAGAAGAAGAATCTAAATTGTTCAGTTAAATCTAAAAGTCGAATTGTTGGCAATGTTTCTCGCGCTTTCGCGTTGAACGATTCTTGAAACTCGTTACGTGATGACGCACGACGACTTGTTCTAATAATCGGCATTATTAATTGTTTTTTGAATACTTTCCCGCAGCAGCAGCAGCAGCTTACACGCACGCAATGTTCACAGCTAGGCGATCTCACAGATAATGAATGCATCAACCAGCATTCTAGTTCAAGTGCACACCTATTGGCACACCTGTCGAGCAGGTGTGTGTTTGTCCGTTATTCAAGTTCAAACATGTCCGTTAAAAGTTGATTGAACTATCGTTGCATCATTGCAGTTTGCAGATGCTAGAATTGAAGTGTAATTATTAATTAAAACATACTTGCATGTATTTTGCAGCTGCTCATTGTACACTGTTTAACGATCGTAATAATTAATTAAACCCTCGTTGTATCCTTGCAGTTTGCAGATGCTACAATCGAAGTGCAATTATTAATTAAAAAACCTGTATGTATGTTGCAGCTGCGCATTGTACTCTGTTTAACGATCGAAATAATTTGCAATATTTCGTACATCGAATTTCCTCCACAAGTTACACGAAAATTTATCAATTTTGTTTTACACATGTTGAATGTATGATAAGCTCCATTGCAAAATTCACGATGATTATCCGCTGTATGTGATTGCATTAGTCGATAAAAGCACGAATCTGAAGTACATTTTCCAATGAACTGATGCATTGTTTCATTTGCTTGAGGATTTATACACATAATATAATGTCCATAATCTTTTCCATAACATTCATACCTATGATAACGTGGTGTATGTATGAGATGTTTTCAAATGCTGATTTGTTTTAAGCAGTGCATCTTCTTCTCCTTCTTCTACTAAATCTACATCCATTGATATAATCTTTTAACACTCATTCTTGATTTACAATGTCCGCCATCATTTCATAAATATAAGTTTCAATTTTAATCAATTTATCTACATCCAATAATAACGGGCTACTGTAGCCCAGATATTCGTGAATATCTTCGCTGTTAATTGTTGACAAATATGTAGATTTCAACTTTTTAGCAAAATTTATTATATCCAAATCTCCTGTTGTGTATGCTCGTGAAATAGCATTATCCAATTTGTCAACACATTCGATAATGTGTTTTAATTTCTCTTCTAATTCAATCGATCTGTAATCTACCTTCAGATTCATGATGCTGTTGCTTCCTCAATATCACACCTCGACGCACAAATCCACAAGTCCTTGTCGCGATGTCTGCTTGCTATTCACACAACACATACACTAATCATTCTGTACTAATGTTTGTGAGAAACTGTTCCTGCGGACGTGAAAGGGATGCTGCCCCACGTGGATACCGTACCAACACATTCAACTTAACTCTATCTCTATAATCAGGGCGCAAACATTTGCGATGTGAAATTCTAATGGGTTCTCACACCAAAAACACTTGATAGCATCGTTCTTATGACAATAATAAAATCCATTTTGTGCTAATACACGCAAATGTGTTAATTGATATAGATAATCATCATTATTATATAAATCTTGTGCTTCTTCCTCGTTTTTACTAGCTTTAGAATCTTCTTGATTCATAAACATATTCATTAACGACTTCAATCTATTAATTACTGATGAATAATCAAATTCATTTATCTCCTCCTCCTCCTCATTCTTTTTCTTCTCTGCAGCCATCGCCTCTTCTTCTTCTTTATTATCTCCACTTTTTACATTACTCTCATCTACTACAACAGCTTTTTTTTTATCACTATCATCATTATCATCATCATCACTATAATCTTCATCACCACTATCAATAGCATTCAAAATATAATTTTCTATTTGTTCCCTGTAATGTATGCACGAAGTTAATGCACATCGTCCATAATTATTTCTATGCTGTTTGCAATGTTCATTTGTATGTGGATTATAAATTGGTTTTTTCCATCGGTGTGGTAAATCTCTCACATCATTGTGAAAACGAGAAAGATATCTACGTTTTTCCTCACCCTTAGTATACACTATTTTATATTTTGATAGCAAGTTTCTTATTTGATTTTTACTGAATTTTTCCTTCCACAATCGCACGGTAGTAAATGATAATGCTTTGTTAACCATAATACATGTCTAATTTTATCATCATTGAGTTTACATAAATTATAAGGTGGCTGATAATGAAACGCTCCCGCTGTCCAGTCTGTTAGTTGTTCACCATAACTTGCAAGCTAACTCCTTTATAATGTGATTATTGTAATTGTCTCTGAACCAATGAAATTCAACAACTGCATATGAATTATTATTGCTATTAATGTCTTCGTTGCATTGATAATTAACATTATCTTGCATCTCACCCGTATCCACGCTTGCACTCGTGTCTACCGCACCAGCTGCCGCCATCTTTCACTCTCACATACACTGTAACGTCTCTATGCACCGACTATTCACTTAAAACTAATTAAACACTAATATGTTAGCATGTGCACACTATCTATCCATCTATCTCTCTCATGCATACACATGTCTACCAACTGAATTAATCTAAATTTGCGTCACAATGCCGGTAAGCGGCTTATATGTGAGAAGTTTATCGAAATTAGCATAGCATAGGCTGTAGTATTCGCCTTTACATCTACACTACATTCCCACTCTAAACGTATATCAACTGCATTTGATTTTAATAGTTCTAATTGATGGCTGCAATCAATAACATATAACGACGCTTTGGTCTTAAAATCATTAAATGTTAATGCAAGACCATATTCATCACTACCTTTTACATTGTAATAGCTTTTTCAAAAATTAAGAAATATTTGGCATATTATCTCAAATTTAGATTGTGTATTTTCATAAGGAAAATATATATTATTAAGAAATAATTTCATATTAATTATTGATACATCATCAAATTCAGCCATTGTCTTAGTATACTGATTCTTTCGATCAGTTTGGAAACCGACAACAACAAAACTCGGTCTATCCTGGAATGAAGCTGTTTTACCACCCAACTATGGGATTTTGAAAGAGGTAAGCGGGTATTCAAAAACTTCAGAGTGTCTAAACCCAATGGGTAATGGGTGATCATCATCCAATAATTTCAACATTCTCAATTGCAATGAATCAGCGAGTTTACGAATGGCATTCTCCAACAAATTTTGCTAATATTCACACTTAAGTATTTTGCTTGTGCACTAGTAATTAAATTTTTATCATGAGATGTACGAACAAGTACTAATTCTTGTTTAACATAAACTATCGGTTAGTAGAATATGCTATAATCAAGTAATGTATTATTCAACAAAAATTGTGATTCTTGAGAAAGAGCATGATCACATTTTAAGCAAGTCGTAGATGAGCCAAATGTTTCAATAATTCTGAAGAGACAAGAAAAACAAGCAAAACACTAATGAATAATGCTTTATGGTTAACAAACTGCACAATAACTACTGTAAGAAAATATTTCCACTCGGGGTTGTCCGGATGATAGGCTTTTTGAATGACCCAATGAAAATACTCCAGTACTCCACCAATAATAATGGTGAAATATCGCAATTATTTGGAGAAATACAGAGCGTAGTTGACTTGTTGGTAAACACTAGATCTAAATTTATGCTAAACAAAAATTAATAGAATATGGATAATCTAACACCAAGCAAGAACTCAAAATAAAAACTACAATTAGAACAATAATATCTTGAGTTTATTGTCAAGAATGCAAGGATATTAAACTTTCAAACAGTACAGAATGGATGAAATAGAAGTAAATTAAGTCTCTTTTGGAGATAATGAAATATTGAGTCTTTGATTTTTGTCAATTCAATTTCAGTTCTTTGTGTGAGGAATAAAATAAATAATAGTAGATTTTCAATTTTTCAATAAGGAGATTATTGAACGATCTTTTATAATGATTATTATGCAATTCTTGCATTAAATTTCTGTGCCGAAATTTGGTCCATAACCGAGGCGATAAGCGGTGGTCTGATAATCCAAAGGTTCGGGGATCAATCCAGTTCACACACCCGTCTTTCGGAGGAGACGAAAAGCCATCGGTCCCCGACTGCCTAAAAACAGTCGTCATCTCTCATCATTACCCATGCACAAGCCTAGAGCTCATGTAGGCATCACTCTCAGAAAAAAAGTAACATCAAAAACGAGAAATAACACAAAATAACTCCAAATTGAGTTCAGGGATTAATGAGTTATGTTTTACACACACATTTGAAATAATTTTCAAGAATAATTTTTTCAAATTACTGATAGAATGTCGTGTACTGACGTCGATGCATCGGCTTGCATGAGCAATGAAATTCAGTCATGTGTTTGTAGTGTTTTTTATAAGTATGATTTTATAATGAAACCAGCCGGGACTGCGAGTTGCCACATTGAAGGCCACGGCCATGTAGTTTGAAGGGGGCTATGATAACACACGTTCACGACTAGAATTTTGGCGGTATAATCTCTCTTCAAACACGTTGTCTGAAAACTAAATAGAATAATATTTTGATTTGAGGCGGTTTAAAGTGTTTTATATTTACTCCACACTATCAGCTAGTGAGTTAGGTGTTATCAGATTGCCGGTATGTGACGTTTGAGCTGTCAAATCTCGCATATGTCTAGTGATAGCCTGCTAGTGTTTCAAATTTGAAATACAGATCAGATATCATCAGAATTGCAAAATCTAGGTTATCGAAATCTACCTTATGCCTAGGGGCATGTTTATTAATTGTTGACATTGTCTAAGCAGAAAATCAAAATCAAATCATTTCTTATTTTGCCCAAAAACAATTGAGTTATAATTACAAACTCATCACAAAATACAAAGTAAAAATAAATTTAATATAATTAATGTAGCCTAAATTATTTATAATATATTTCTGTCAATAAAAACCCGTAGCATACATCACATTAGCACCTATTGTAATAATAGTTGACAATATATTGTTCCAACCCCTCCCCCAAAAAAAAAAAACTTATTTTACTTTATGATTATAATTGAGAAATTAACAGGTCACCTATGCTTTGTTACGTGATCTCAGAAATCCTGTTGAGGTTTTAAGGATATTTGTGTGAAATATTTAATCCCTGCGTGCACGTTGCTACGAGGAATTTTTCAGATATATGAAACTCAAAACCGCATGCTATTTTGCATGTTAACCTCGTCATAGAACCCGAAAATGTACATTATTGGGCCTATTTCATACAATCATGTAAATTTAAATGATCTATTAATAGAAAATTCGGGATACATTTTTGATGTATTGCGATATCTCTATATTTTTATCATACTTTCAACACATGTTCTTATTCAAATTACTTCACAGACATCCCATTTCATAATTATAATGGTATAGAAGAACATCTGTTTGTTATCATTGAACGCTATTAAAACTTGGCGTTAAGTACACACATTACTGCTCCATAAGGATACATTCATAATTTAAAAGTCCTGTAGGATGAACTCCTCAAGGTTCAGGACCTTGATTTATGGCTAGTAACCATTCTTGGGTTAAAATGATGTAATATGCAAAGTTTCGTGACAATCGGATGTATAGTATTCACACGCCCTGGAAAAACGAAAAACCTTAGCTAATTAATGATATAGATAGAAGATTATATTGTATTACTAGCAGCCCCCCGTGCTTCGCAACGGAGCTCAACAAAACAGCTATATTGAATTCTCCTCTACTGTACTGATTTTATCAAAGATTCAATTGAATTCTTTTCTCGATTAGCCTTTTGTAATGTTGTTTGATATTATGCTGAAACTGAATATCAATATCGTTCCAATTGTAATCAGGGTACAGGCCGGCGGAGGTGATATTGAGCTAAGGAAATATTATTGTTATCTAAAACAGAGGTCTCCAACTTGCAAGGCACCAAGGGCCAAACTCACTCAGAGGAATTTGAAATGTAAAAGACTCGAGCCAATAATAATAAAACCTTTAGCGGAGTTGAAACAGAACAGCATAGCAGCAGCATTCAACCCGCTAAAGAAGGAAGAAGAAAGAGCAATGATGGAAGATTCACAAACATCTGGCGAAGCAAAGATGAAAGAAGGCTGCGAGATATTGAGAAGGAGTGGGATAAAGAGGAACAACAGATTGTTCCTTAGAAGAATGGGGTGAGACAAACCCGCGTCCCTACGTTTCAACAGCGCAGTTATTATAGAACATTGAGTAGATCTGGCGTGTAACTATGAAGGAGATTCTCAACAATTATCTTAGTGTTTTTCATGCAGAAAAATTGAATAATTCTATCACTTACGGTGTGCGATATGATGATGAAAGTAAATTATATTTTATTGGTGATAAAAATGTGACATTTGATAATGTTTACACCAATGTTGGGGAAGATAGGTACAGTATCACATGGGTTGATAGAGCTTCTTTTTTAATTCTAGATCGAATTCGATGATAAATGAATGATATCCAATGTTACATCTGCATGGGGCTTGAAAGGGTCAATCCGATTACGTGCTCCCATTGAATTCGGCTCCTACAATTCCCCATACATTCCCATTTAACTCCTTCACAGTGATTACTAATTGAATTAAGTGAGATTTGTTCTTCTCCGGCCCTAAATAATACGTCTCCTCGCACTTACAATTCAGTAAATATGAAGAAAGACCGAGTTCATGCTTGACTGATGATTCCTTCTCAACTAAACCATTACAAGAATAAATTAAACTTATTTCTGTAAGCCTTTTCTGTCTTGGAAAATGGGTTATATTTCATCATGATTTATCAATGTTATATTCGGGCGTGAAATTTCTTAAATCATGTTTCAGCACATTGAAATATTAAAATCAGGTTGTACTAATTTTTATGTTCATTTATCAATGATATTAGATGAATGAGTTAAATGATGAACTTGTTAATTTATGTTTCATACTATAAGTTATTATAGCTAACTAAATAATAAATAAAATAGAACATGCTCTTTCACTGAGGTGAAGTGTCCGTATCTTATACTTACACTTCACCTATTTCATCACACGAGCTACCAGGAGCTCTTATCAGACTCTTAGCTGTATCGAGAAAGTTTTTACTGATTTCACTCTTCTTGTAATTCACTATCATACAACAGTTACATTACTGTATCCTAATACAATACCTGTGATCATACGGTATATTATTCTAACTTATAAAATAAAGATTCTTACACGTTATTTCTGTAACAATTTTTATAAAATTTGAATGATTAGTCCAAGTAGGCTAGTATTGTGATAACATGTAACTCAGATTTCTGTTGATAAGTTTATTACATCTCCGAACGAAATCTCAAACAATAATGTTGAGTCTTTCTAAAATTGGTTGAGTCTTTACTTATATTTAATTCAATTTTACTTAATGTTGGGAATAAGATTTACTAAAAAATCTATTTACATAATTATTTATTTATGCTTATGGCTTTTTTTGGCGGAGAGACCCTTTCAGGTGTTCCGCCTCGCCGAATCCAGTTTTCCCTAATGTGAAATATGGAAAACATTATAGGTTAAGTCCAACACTGAATTTTCAACTTTCCCAAAAAAACTTCAAAATCAAAATCTTTCAAATTATAGATGAACAGCACTAATACCACAATATTTACATAATGTAGGAAGAAACTCAACAAAATTCTGCTTCATTTTCGTGTTCTAGTAGATCCTCAATTATTAATGTCACATTAATAACAAGTAACAAGTTACTTAATGCTCTAAAACAATGGATTAATTAATACTTCACTCAATGCAGAATTGGTGTCAAGTTCAAGGACGTTTTATTCTCTTAGAGAAATGAAATCATTTCGACCACGGCCTATTGGTGACTGCGTGCCTATTTCAGAAAAAGAAAAATTGTAGTCTACTACTGTGGTTTTCAGTTTTCAATAGTTTAAAACTATATTCTCGATAGTGTATCTCCATCACCGTTCTGGACGCTAACCTTTATAATTTTATAAGGTTTGTCATTTTAGATCATCTCACTTTTTAAAGTTTTCAAGTCCCCAGACAAGATTTCAGAACAGCTGCGTTCCTTACATAGCTTCGTAAGCGTATGAAATCATTGGTATGAGTAGAAATGCGTACCTGATAACAGACTTTAACGATTAAGCGTTAGCGTCGAGACTGCGTAATACAGTGATTGAATCATTGCTTTGTGACAAAGACACATTTGCAGTTACGGTAGCCACTTTGAAAATGAGGTGTACGCTCGGTAAACAATGCGACCACAGCAATTGCAATGCATATACGAGCGACAGAATAAGTGAAAGGAGAGTATGAGAAAGAGAGTAATGAAGGGAAGTTTGAAAGATTTGGGAGCTCATTCGTCTAAGTGTAAAGAAGCATTGAATATATAGTAAGGGGACTGTACTATAGATAACATGAGACGATAATTCGTGCAACATGCTACATTCTGAAAGAGTGGAGAAAAAGTGCACATGAGAATGTGCAGTTCACTAGATGAGGGAGCGTTCTATAAATTAATAGAATTGTAACTCGTCACAATAATTCCTGCAAGGTTTGACGGAATCGGTTCTACACCTCCTCCTCAAAGTTCTACTCCTTCTTCTTCACCTACTTTCTATTCTTCTCCATTCTCCTTCTTCTTCTTCTTCTTCTTCTTCTACTCCGCCTCCTCCTTTCTTCTTCTTCTTTTAAAATTAACGAGGCCAACGTGCACGTGTCAACTTCTTCTTCCTCCCTTTACATCACACCCACACAGCTGCATAGAATATGCGGAGGAGAAGGACAAAGTGGAGGAGGAGAAGGAGAAGGACAAAGTGGAGGAGGAGAAGGAGGAGGAGGAGGAGGAGAAGATTTACTAATAATTGGTTCCATCTCCTACTTCTTCCTCTTCGCCATACTTCTTCTTCTTCATCTCATTCTTCTTCATCTCCTTCTTCTTATCCTAGATGATTAAGATATGGGTAAATTTGATACAATATGAAATTAGGTTGGCAGACTTGGTTTTTCTTAGGAGTCGATTTGTATTTAGCGAAATAGTGCACCTGTCATTTTTAATGTCAATGGCAATTGATAGCTACTGTACAATATAAAAATTATAGTGCTCCTGTCATTTTGAGGTGATTAATTGCTGAGGCTTGGGGCCTGGGGCCTGGAGCTGCAGCAGGTGCAATGCTCTGACATTCCAAATATACATAGTAATATCACACCCAAAAAGTGACAGAGGGTCATCTGCCAAGAGAGAGACAAAGGATTGCATATATCTTTCTCAACAATATATGTCCCATGAAATATAGGTATACTCTCTTTAGGGAAAGAAAGAGTGAGACAACGCTATGACACGTTATGCTAGAGGAGAGAAGAAGAAGGAGGAGGAGGAGGAGGAAGAAGAGGCGAGGATGTGGAACGAGATTCCTGCAAAGTTTAATGCCCCACTACATCTGCGCCTGTTTCTATCAATCATTAACGGTTTTAGAGTTGATGCGCCTGTCTCTTGAATTTAATAACCAGTCAATGACCTGAGAGAGAGGGCTAAGAGAGACAAGGAGTAGCCAAGGAATAAGAGAAGAAGGCATACGAGGAGAAGAAGAGGATGAGGAGGAAGGAGAGGAGGAGGATCAAGAAGAGGCGAGGATGTGGAACGAGATTCCTGCATAGTTCAATGCCCTGGACATCTGCGCCTGTTTCTATCAATCATTAACGGTTTTAGAGTTGATGCACCTGTCTCTTGAATTTAATAACCAGTCAATGACCTGAAAGAGGGAGAATTTTTGGGAGGGGGGTTTCAATTAGATATACAAGAGAAGGAGATAGGCAAGCACATGTATCTGACAGAGATGATAAATTTCTGAATTGGTGAATTATGCGGTGTCGATGGAGGGGTTTGATGACCTTGAGAGTGAGTGAGGAATGTTGCAAGTAGTTCTTAAATTAGTCGCCAGGAGCGCCACCTCTCAATTGCATTGGGCTGCTAGTAGTTCTCTCATTGACCGCTAGGTGTCGCATGACCTTGAACTGCGCCAGCTCTCCCATATATAACCTACTAACACAGCTGGTATAGTTAGTCTATGCTATACAGCAAATGAGTTTCAAGTATTTCCCAACTCTCACACCTTTCGCACAGTATCAATGAACTGCAGCAATCTATACATCACATTCGAAGAGAGATTTTCCACATATCGAACTTTCCAATACACAGTGATTAATGGAACGAAATAAAGTAGTGACGTCACTGATCTGTGAATAACGCTCTCTTATGTGCGAATCCAGTCCAAAAGACGACAGATGAAGAAAAATTAATGTTGTTACTTGAATCAGAAAGAGGTGTTGAGTCAAGGACAATATTGAAAAGATAAATGAATTTCCAATAACAAATCCAATCATTCATTGAGAGCAAATGGATGTTAAGATGAGAAATTGTACAAGACCTGCTCTAAACTATGTCAAAATTTGATGAATTTTACTATTTATTTATATTTTTGATAATTCTCCATCAAAATTTTTCCATATTTCTAATCGAATCCACTAGGATCATTTGGACCAATAACAATAACAATAATGAAATCATCTATTATAATGTTCAAGTTATTCCTGGAATTGTCAATTATAATATCCATCTATTCCAATTACGGTATTTTAAATCGATAAGCCTATTTTTATGCAAAAAGATTTACATTTCACATGATTTGATCATACCAAATTAATAATAGTCTTCCCAAGCAAATAGTGCATTGATGAACAAATCCGACGTCAATAGATTTAGAAAGGTATTCTTGGCACACTCTTCATCAACTCTACAGCTTGTTGTCATCTTGCGATTTACAGATGTAGCAAATCTGTCAAACTGTGTTCATGGACCAGTTTTCGTGTGATTTCCAATGTTATTTGCACACTTCATGTTCGGACACTACCAATGTGCCTACCACAACAAGTTAGTAGTGTTCTCGTAAATCTTGTAGCAAGCTTCGTGATGCAAGATTTGTGTTGCAAGCTTCATTCACCTGGTTCATCGGTTACGTCTTTTAATCATGAACAAGCTGCTCCATTCAAGAGAAAATAGCATGGGAATGGTGACAATCAACCTGGACAGATTTCTCGGTACAGATATCATCAGCATTGGCCATTATTAGACAGTATCGTGAGCGGTCAACATGTACATGTACAAGTTTGTAGAGTTGTGTTGTGTATTCGTTATAGGAAGTTGGATGACATGTTCCGGGAAATTTGAGCAGGAGAAAACAATGATTGAAATTGAGATGAGGTGATGCTGTTGGAGCAATGCTCTATTCTTGGAAAATGTTGAAGCCGTAAGTCAACGTTCGAATTTTCCATAATTTCCAATCAAAATAGCCTTGAAAGTAACCAGCTGATTACGTAAGGTAAAAATGGACTGTTACAATCAAGATTATTAATAGTTAATTTTATCAATCAAGGGCGAAATATGATAAGGATTTCGTGTGTGTCGTGTATTTTGATGCCATGAAGGCATCTCTAGTAGGCCGTGGTTTTTTTTTCATTGGATGGAATTCGATCGTATAGATCAAAGTAGATCATCGTAGTAAGTAGATCACAGTAGATCTACTTAAAAATTTACCGTTGTCAATTTAAAATTCATCTCATCAATATCTTCTTGGATAGAAGCAAAACTTTTCACGAATAAAACTATCACGGTTACTACAAACGACTCGTACAAATTAGAATAGCACTTTCAGAGTCGCGCATGCGTATTAAACATTTCCCTCACGCCACACCAATAAGAAATCCAGAGCTTTTTACTTGGTGTGCAGACTACAATAGTACTGTATCACCTTATTACATTTCCAGAGCTAAATTATTAGGAGGTAGGATTCGTCTTGAAGAGACCAGGGAAGAATTTCGAAACACAGTTGAAGTATTCACCTCTAGGAAAAGGTCACAAAGAGTAGCAGGGTTTGAGACCGCCATCAAAGAAGTTAATTTGGGAGTACGGAACTCCCACCGAGGAGAAACTACAAACGAAACAAGAGAGTTTTGCCAACAGTCGTTTACTTTGCACCGTTTGTAGCAACGAGAAAAGCGGAGCCGGCACAAAAAAGAGACAGTCCGTCCAAAAAAGGTGCTCGCGTTCTTAGCATCTCTCAAGGTTTGCGAGAAACTTGAGAAATCCCAATATAGGCTACACTCTCAGCCGTTTCACCCTTAACCTTGTCTGTTCTAAGGGCGCTTCAAACAATTTATATCGTTGCTATTCAATTGCAACTATTATATTCTATTTTGTAATAAACGTGAAACTATTATATTCTATAACAAGCTGTCCCGGCGAACTTCGTATCGCACTCTTCCCCCCCCCCAAATGTCCCCCCTTCATGCCACCCCTTAAAAAATGTATTTATTATTTATTCTTAAAAAATAATTCTATTTTATTTTTATTTTATTTTTATTTTATTTTTATTTTATTTTTATTTTATTTTTATTTTTATTTTATTTTTATTTTATTTTATTTTATTTTTATTTTATTTTTATTTTATTTTTATTTTATTTTATTTTATTTTTATTTTAATTTTATTTCTATTTTATTTTTATTTTATTTTTATTTTATTTTATTTTATTTTTATTTTATTTTTTATTTTATTTTTATTTTATTTTTATTTTATTTTTATTTTATTTTTATTTTATTTTTATTTTATTTTTATTTTATTTTTATTTTATTTTTATTTTATTTTTATTTTATTTTTATTTTATTTTTATTTTAATTTTATTTTTATTTTATTTTTATTTTTATTTTATTTCCGTTCTTCAATTTTAATATTTGAAATGATAGAACATGACTGTATTATACGAACGATAACTCATTCTTAATATTGATGATTCTAGCGTAAAAATAATTAGAGCAGAAAACCTAGTACAAAAAAAATGGTTCGGAGCGGGAATTGAACACCCAACCTCTTGGTCGTTGGATATCCAATTCGTGGATAGGCCGAATCGCTATCCACTGGGCTATTGGGACTTGAGATGACAGTGCTAATTTTCTGATCTTGAATCACGACTATCTTTCCGTTTTTCGGTAGCCGGCAAATTCAAAACTTGGTCTGTAAATGTTTGATAGGTTAGGTCATTAATGTAATAATTATTTATTAATTATAAAGGGATTTTCTTATATTTTAATACATATTATGTTAACCAGTGCTTTAACAATTCAAACGAATCCAAAATCATCTAAATCGGTTCAGCTGTTCTCTAGTTATAAGCGAGCGTACAGACACCAACTCTCTTTTATTAATATAGATTTTGGTTCTTGTAAGAAAGTGTTTAGCTTGTTGACTTTGCTGAGGTTATGATAATGCTAATGCAAGATAATGAATTAATAATAGTCATGCCAATTGATTACAGCTTTCTACCAATCCCATTCACTATACAATATCAATGTATTAAGAATATAAATATTATAAATATCAATATTACAAAGTGATGTGGCTGCATTGTAGTGTATTAAAGTTTTTTTCTTGTAAAAAGCTGTAATGAGGTAATTCATTGTTAGTCCAGGTACCTTAGCAAAGTGAACGCACTGTACTGGTCAGTGTTTTTGAGAAATATTTCCATATTATATATATTATATAATAAAACTTTATAATATTATATTTTATTATATAATAATTACATAGTATTATTATTATTTTGGTTTTTTGGTTATTTTTTCTAACGTGGTAGAAATCAAATTACAAAAGAGTTTATTAGTTTATCATCTACAAGAAATCTTAGGGAACGTAATAGCAAACACTACATTCACCCAGTTATATAATGTTATTATTATTTTGTGTAAGTTATTGAAACTAAGAACCTTTGAAGAAAATTGATGAACAGATAACAAATAAACTCATATTGGAATTAGGAGTGTTTGAAAAAGAGAATACAGCGGAATAAGTATGCTCTATTCCCATTTCACAATGTAAATTTTTTATTGCAATTTTTCAATTTCATTTACATGAAATGAATTATTTTAATCCTCTTACGATGAATAATCGTAATAATTGTAATCCTTCCACCATTCCAATAAATAATATTAATTAATTGAAAACGTGTAGTTTTGATAGCAGAATCTTGAGGAAATCATGAGTAAAAGCAGAGATAATCCATCCTTATTTGATTAGTATATAGCATAGATAACAGATTAGAATCTATCTCTTCTCTATTTTCTCTAGAATCTCCTATCTCTTCTCTATGTCTATAGTAATAGTGCATGAAAAATAGAAATGAGACCGGGACTAGGGTAACTAGGGTAAGAGGATTTCTAATGGGGATATCAGGCACAGACAGTGAAGCCAAGTAATATTTCAGACTTCAACTCGTAATCCACTGTTCCATTCTTTGCAAAACTGGAGCAAGCAAGAAAAAGAAAGAGAACACACGTTAACGTGAACGTGAATACGGCCACGCTGACATTTCCCGCATTTGTTTTTAATATTCGCGGAGACATTTAGGATAATTAGTCAGGGACTTTGTTTAAGGGGTGGAGTATGGGGGACGAAGTAGTGTATTGTTGTTAAACACCGCAATCAAATACTGACGTAGACTCATCCCCCCTCTCTTCGCTCCACTGGCTGGAGGGTGGTGAGGGGTAGGGGGTGGATTTTACCCCTTATCCTTTCTTTTCCGTTCTCTCTCGTCCATCACTCCTCGTTTTTGTCAGGGGCGGCTCAAACACTGCCAACTGCCAACTGCTCTTTCAATCTTCATTTTCATATTTTCCACGACACATTCACAAGTAGATCGCAGCAGCAGCGAGCTGCTGTGACAAACTTCCGGAATATGCCCGACTCAGTCAACGTTATTAATCTAGCCTCCGCTTTCCCCCCTCCCCCCGAAAAACCCCCTTTAAATCCTTTCAGAGTCCTCTTCTGCCCCCCCCCTTACTCCACGACCCTGTCTGACATTTCGAATGATAATCTCCAAAGTAGTATTCCATTATTCATGTAGTTCGTTAGTGGAGTTTGGGGGGGGGGAAGGGGGTTTGAATTTCGTGGCCATTATACTTATTATCAAAACTCCCGAGTACTGTGGAGCATGAGGGCCGGGAAGGGAAGGGGGTTGTTGCAGTAACACGTTAAAAGCGAGGCAATCGTTTCGAATTGCAATTAAGTAGAGAGAAACGCTCTGGTCTCAGATTTCATTCCGTATGTCATGCGTGGATTGACGTCGCATAAACCTTATTCTAAACATCCGGAAATATTTTTGTATTTTTTCATTACTTCGCAATGAAATGAGTGCAGATAGTATCGAGTGAAAAACTGTCTATTCTCAAGCATAACAAACGGCCTTTTTCGAGAAAATATTCCTCGAGTTTTTCTCGTCCAATCCACATTTAATTCGACATTTTTTTCCAACGGGATTCTGTTTTCAATGACATATTTTGAAGCTATTTTCATGATTTAGGAAGTCTTTTTCGTCGAAATTCTTAATAATAAGTAACTACATTTAATGACAGACTCATAATTATTGTATAGAATTATGCAGTTTTTGTCAATAACCAATCAGGCGTTAATACCAGAGCAGTTCTTTCAAATATAAGAATAGATTGATTAGTTTGATGCATAAAAATGTTTTTTTTTCATCACAGAAATATAAGAGATTTACAACAGAATTATGCCCAAAACTGTTCCTCTTCCAATATTCATGCAAACTGTCCAAAACTAGATATGACCAAAATTATGACATATTTTATTACCAAATTATCAATTCAGTAAATTATTATGGATTGTAATATACTCAAATAGAGTACTCTAAATAATTTAGAGAAATCCTCTACATTGGAGCTTCGAATTATCATTATTATATCTGAACTTCACCTTCACAAATTCATGCAAGTCTATGTTGAACGACTTCGTCTCACGAAATTCAATAACCTAATATGGAAGTCAAATTGTGTTCTTTATGACCAAGAGTTGGCCCATGATTAAATGAAGAGAGCCTAATATCATCTAACTTGACTTCCAATCATGTTGATTCCATTAGCATCGTCCCGGGCTCGGGATAATGCTATCAGTGAATATAATATTAGAATGTCAGGATGGAAACAATGGGAATTGTAAAATTGCAACTGAGTTTTTCTTCAGCCTCTTGATTTTGAGCAAAAAGAGGAAAATAACAGAGCTCATCGCCTTTCAAAAAATCGCATTCCTAACAAGAGAGGGTGAGGAGAAGAGAGGGAAGGAGAGGAGAGACCACCGCATATTTACCGCTTTCCCAAGCCGCTTATCAGGCCATTAAATATTTCTGAAAATCTTCCTCTCTTGCGGGTTGAATATTTGCAGTGAAAAACATGCCTTCTATATCTGCATTCGGAAACGATAAAAACGTAATGCTAATATATTTTATTGTTAGAAGTCTAGATTATGAACATCCAGTCCAACGTGATTCCCTAATAGGCTTAAATTTGTGCTTACCACTTATTACTGGATAGAAAATGGGGCTTTTTATCAATTATCATCGATACTATTAAATTTGCTCTAGCCAGTGTTTCACTTGATAAAAACCTTTTTTAACAGATTTTCTACGCAACATCATTGACAAGAAATCATAGTCGTTGGTTTATTAGTAGGCTATAATTATTATAGAAGATTAGATTGTTAGTAACATAATCACAAATAAAGTTTCAGATTTTTCAATATGATAGTCCTGGTTGGATTGTTGAAGAATAATTAAAAACGAAACCACTCGTGAAAATTCAGTTCATTCCAGTTTAATTCAGTTCAGTTCATTTAGTTGCTCTTATCAACACATATTACACGAGGTTATTTGATAGATCACTACCCTGACAATCATCATTCTCCTCTATTTTCAAAGAAATAAGTTATATTAAGGTACAGTTACACCAAAGCGAACAGGAGCGAACCGAACGTTCACTGGTGTTCGCTGTGGTTCTGGGTTCGGCAGCATTCGCGAACACCTGCGAATGGGAGTCACACCAGAGTGAACACAAACGAATCGTCTTGTTCGTCACGTCGTTCGCCTGTACTCGAACAATCACAAGAAGTCCACATTGACCATAATCATGGAGGAGTTTTAAATATGCAGAAGTTCAATTATTCAGATTATTCCTGCAGTTTGTGAAGCTATTATTAAAGCCCTTGACGAGTATATAAAAATAAGAAAAATAGAAATTAATACTAATATTAATCTCTATTCTAAATATCTATTCTTCATTCGTGTACGCTGTACTGTTTTTAACCATTTTCATAATGAAACGGATCAGTTTCTAACCTCCAATTTTAGTACGTCTTCAAATCGCACTTTCTACAGCTGACGTGTTAGCGCTGCTGCTGACCTAAATGGCGTGGGTTCAAATCCCATTCCAGGTCACATTTTTTTGACAAAAAAAATCGAACTAAAAATCAATATTATCTTTGATTTTTTTTTCAAAATAGAATCAATTCTTTGTTTGTTTCCAATTCATATGAACTATATTGATTTTTACCTTATAAAACAATATTTATTCCATTTTTTAGCTTATAATTTTTATTTTGCTGATAATTTTCAACTTGATGCAATATAAACTTTTTTGTTATTTTTTACAAATTGCTATACACTATTATATTAGTGTTGAAATTTCAAATTGGGAGATAGAACCTGATCAAACTATTATAGGAATTTGCCAAGTTTAGCATCCTATGACTGCAGCGATAAAAATTACAAAATTGTTATGGAATTATGTGATGGAATAGATGTACTGCAAATTGTGGTACATTAATGAAAATTTGTAGTGATGGAGGTATTCACGGGGATCTCAGTTGATTCGTAATATTCGCAGTTTAATAACCTTTTTTGTCTGTGGCATTTGAAAAGTAATGAGGTTAATGCAGGCCATTCTTACAATATGCTGTCTGCTAACGGGAATATTGAGCTTACAGCTAACTTACTTGACAAAAGATGAATCTGTAGCTTACAGTAAAGTAGCATAAATACTACTTACAATAAGTAATTATACAGTTATTATACTTAGACAGTTCTGTTTTACCCATTTGACCGTGGACATAGGCCTTTATAATAATCATCCATTGCATGAATTACTATAAATATATTAATTAATAAAATCCTTCCCTCTGAGCTCTTTGTGTCCTTCTACTTTAAATTTATCCATGAGGAAGGCCATCGATATAGGCAAATCAAGAAGACTTGTAGACTTCATTCGCAGCCATGCCGGACTTGTTCCGTTCTCGTCTCAATGAAGCAAGAGTAATGAATTAATTCTCTTCTTTACTTCGACAACATCAGTTGTCATTACAGCCGCCAGCAGGGGCGGTCCTACGTATGGACAAATCGGACATTATTTTGTCCGGGGCCCCGCGCCCAGAGGGGCCCCGCGGCGACGGCAAATTTAAACAATAAAATTTTTCATACAATAAAATAAAATGTAAAAGAGCTTCAAATCTTGTTCAATAGTTGGTAAGATATTAAATCGGCGCCCCGCAGTAACCTTTAAAGCATATTTACACAATTAAAGTTTTCATATACAACAATTCTCATAATACGAAAATTGCATAAACTACTATTATGTCATGATGATTTCAAAAGAAATGTTTCAAAGAATTCTTCGGTTTCAAAATATTGAGAATGGATTGTACTCATTATCTTTTATCTAATCAACTCAACTCATACGGTAGTAGGCCTATAGAATAATTTTTAAAAACTGCATGGTAAGCCACCGCTATTTCATTATTATTGAAGCTGACAAAGGACCACCAGACCCCCCCCCTCTCTCGCTATCCGTGGGGCCCCGCCAAAGTCAATTGTCCAGTGGCAGCCTAGGTCCGCCACTGGCCGCCAGCAATCTCCAACTGTCATTTTTTTAAAATATTTAACAGTTTATAGTCAGCACAACTAGGGTCCCATAAAATTGGCCTAGCTTTATATTCTTCTATCAGCTCCAACACTTTTTCATCAGTCCACTCCATCGTAAATAGTTGAACAATTATTATATGGAATGATAATAAATAAATAAACAAACAACTCTGTTGAAAACAGTTGAAACAGGTAAAGAAGAGAGCTGATAATGTTGAGACAGGTAAAGACATAATTATGTGGTCACACCGAAGCGAGCATCAAACTAGAGCAAACGGGAATTTCCTTTGATCATTCGCTACAAAACCGACACTGGATGGAGCAAAAGCGAACGCGAACGTGCCCCTACCGAACACGTGACAACACGGCGGATTGTTGAGAAATTTGCCTCTAGATGGCGTTGAATGTCATCCTCGCTTGTTGCTAAAGAAAGGAATTTATCTACAGGAATAGGTTAGATTGATTTTATCGAGCATCGAACTAGAGCGAACGCGAATTTCCTCTGATCATTCGCTTCAAAACCGACAATGGATGGAGCAATGCGAACGCGAACATACCGCTACCGAACACGTGAGAACACGGGAACACGGCCGATTGGTGTTCGCTGCCGCTCGTGTTGCTGGTCACACCAAAGCGAATTTAGCATTCGTTACTGCTCGTTCGCTCCTGTTCGCTTTGGTGTAACTGTACCTTTAGAGGTCTTGGATTCAAAATCAAAATCATTTTATTGAGCCAAAACGGTGTACCTATACAGGCCAAGTTAAAACATCAAACAGATATACTAACAAAATAGCAAAGTACAAAAAATGAATCGAGGAATGTTTTTCACTTATATTTTGCATCCACTTATGCCTCATTTCGTGAGTAATAAACTCAAAATAACTTTTTCTGTTCTCTCGGATCAGCCGCGTGTAATTGAGGGTTGAAGTGTTATAACCATTATCAAAAACAATGCCCATTGATTTTTCAGTTGAAAATGAATTCCATTATAGTAATTTATTTTTGATTCCATCAGATAGAATTATATGAAATATCGCATATTAGTCTTAATGAGAAGTATTAATTTGTGAGACTAGTGAAGTATGCAAAATTCTTCAGAAGAGAGAATTTAGGAAGGTGATTGAGAAAAGTTGATCTATTATTGTATAGTGACGTTTTCCGAACTCTCACAAAAAAGAGGAATATACTGAGAGAGAAAAAAAGGAATGTTTATACCCTAAAATACGGCAAACTAGGTTTTACTAATGTTATTGCGAAACTTTGTTGAAAACGAGAAGTCTTCTCTAGAACACTTTAAACCGAAACTAATTCAATTGTTACGAGAAAAGTCCAGCCTGAAAACGAAAAACTCGAGGAAAAGTTCGAGGAGAATTCAAGGAGTTCTCTTCTCGGTTCGGTCTTTATTTAAATAGCCCAGTCTCTCAGCGGAAAAAGCAGAGCAAAAACAGCATATAGGAGTAAAGTTGCACATGAATAGTTCCAAGCAAGTGGTAACCGCGATTTGAAAACTCAAACTGCGGAATTGGATCCTGAATGGGCAAGCCATTTCAATAATTCCAACTTTAAAAATTCAACGTGGAAAGTGTAAGGATACGGAATCATCAAGTTGGGGAAACTTCCATGAAGTTACTGAATGCAACTACTTTACTCCGCTATGAAAATATTCAAAAAGAGGTTAACTGAGCAATCTCATCTAATTGTGAAGAGCATCAATGAACTAAAAGTATCTCGATTCAATGATCAAGCTCGAGCCACAAAACTGTATAGGAGCACTGTCTTGTTGGTTTTAATAATGCTAGGGAGGAGCACCACTGAATTTTATAGTCGACGTGAATGGAAGAGTCAAGGAATTCAATTTTATTGGTGTGCTCACACGGTTTCATAGTTCCCAATAAATAACAAGTTTCCACTCCCCTATTTAATTTCCATAACTCATATAATATTTCTCGAATTATGTGATTCAAAACTTTATTCTAGTATTACCTCATATATTTTATTCTTGTATTACCTCTTGTATATTATTCTAGTATAATTTTATTATACTAGAATAAAATAGAGGGATTTTATCACAGAGGAATCGTTAGCAACAGCTTACTTGCTGCTTATAATTACTTAGCAGCATCGACATTGATTCTTCCCATTTTTTCCTCTGAAAAAATGTACAATGGGGGATTATTCAAATCATATTTGTTTTTTATATGCTACTGTCGTTAATTTCAATTCAATATTTGATTAATTACATAACCCATGATCAATATTGAGAGTTACACTCCCTCATAAATAACATGAGTTATTAATGTTATGAGTCATAAAAGAGTGTCATAACATCAATCTATACCATTATCTTCATTATATATAGTAACTCATCATATATTAGTAACTTCGGTGATTCTGTTCTAATGCTCCCAATAAGATAATAATATTCTTTCTGATGTGATAAGAAGTTCAAATAACGTGTTAGTTTGAGATTGATTGGAATTTTTGTGTACTTTTGTAAAGCGTGAGTACATAATGTTTGTGTCAACTTATACAATCATGAAATTCCCCTTTCAAAGTAATTGAATTTCACATGAGTTTTTGAATCACTAACATTAAAATCAATAACAGTTCTTCAAACTTAGAATAGAGTAAATTGAATTTTTAAGCAACATGTACCTGGCACTCGAATTTTGTGCAAGAACATTGTAGAGAATGAACACGGGTCGTCATTACCCTTATCACTCCGGCAACTGGAGAAATATTGCGCAGAAAGCTTTCAGGCTACTTCCACCTAACAGTATACCCTGATACTTCTTGACCATTTTTTCCTCGTACGGAATTCGAATTTATACCCGTAATTATCTATAATTGAGATCGTTTATGATACTTATGCCAACACGCAAAAAGGCACAGTTGCACGCTATCTTATAAATTAATTTCGTTGAGATCGGTAGCAGGTATATGGGTAGGCGAGAGGGCGCAGCTTTCTTCAGCAGATTTGAAATATGGCCTGTTTTAAGGGCGAATAATTCGTACGCGTGGCCCTCACTGAAGATTCCGCGATAATGTGCGTTTTTCGTGGTCCCCTCTGCAAGCGCAAATCCTAAATGAGCTGAACAATTTCAGAAATTACAATAGCTGAAAACAATAAATTGCTTGATAAGAACGGCTCAAACACAATTCACTTCCACCTCTAAACGGGTAGAACTGAGTGCGGTGAATTGTAATCAGTTGTGGCAGTTTATCATCTACAACAAGCTGGGAGTTGAGATAATTGCGGGAATGGTTTAGTAGTCATGATCAGTAGTGTTGATTATTTTGCGGCCAACGGATGACAGTTCAGAATGACAATAACAACTTGCTTCTTGACTACTGAATTGAGATTCAACTATTCCACGTTCATGACAACACTATTAATAACCACCTCATGAATAATTATACATGATATCCAACTATATACATCTGTTGTCATGAGAAGTTAACACTCAACATTGGATAATTTCGAGATGTCATCATTGTGTGATACAGATCACGTCTAGATAGATCATCTTTTTTTAGGGTGATGCTCACATGAGCTCTAGGCTTGTGCTTGGGTAATGAGAGGGGTGATGATGAGAGATGACGACCGTTTCTAGGCAGTCGGGACCGACGGCTTTTCGTCTCCTCCGAAAGACGGGAGTGGCCGTTTCTGTCAAAATCCGTTCCGGCAACTGTATTCGATCTTGGAACCTTTAAATCTTGGACCTTGGAATCTTGTATAATATCAAGACGTTTAGTACTCGTTTTATATGGAGGAAATACCTCAAAACCACAGTTGTTACTCTTTTGTATTCCAAGGAAATTTGAATCAACTTTATTTGGTTCAACCAAACAAGTGAACCCAGTTTTGAAGTACGATAACAAAGTGTTGTACACTGATTGAAAACGCGACGGTTAGTGCCGGCGGCATAGGTCCGCAGACACAGATTCCGGTCACAAATTGAACCCCCCTTCAACCTTCCCCCCTTCAAACAATCAATTTATTGTCAAGTACTTGCTAACTGGCCATCAAACTGTGTCGAGCGAGCGAACAGAAAGCAGGATAGGATAGACGAAAGTTGTTGGACTGTGCACAGATCGATAGTTGAGGCATACATACATCGACCCCCCCACTAACCACCTCTCACCCACCTCTTCTTCGACCCATGACCTCGACACTGGCTGGCCTTACAGAGAATATTCACAAACATCAAAATGGCAAACAGTATCCAGATAGTTCAGTTCCTCTGTCCTATCCTGCCATGCCGTGCGGAGTTAGTTAGCCATTGTGCATATTTTTGCAAGGACGACATTGTTAGCGCCGGTGCCTGGACTAGGTCGCAGGATTAGGACTGTTTCGGTTGGTCACTTTTGTCGACCAATCTCCGACATCGCTTTCATCCTAATGTACTTTCACCCTGAATTACTATCATACTCACTCTATTTCTTCTCCTTGGTATTTTTTATATTCTCTTTATTACTTTTCCTTGACAGTTCATTAAGATTTTATTTGTCTATTACATTAGCAACTCTTATCTGCGCACAGGATTTTTCCTTGCACGTAAATAGATTTGTAATATTTTGAACATTTGTTTTGCGATTATTATGTGAAAATCTGAATAAAAAATCTGAATGGAGCATACTTCGACAATTATGACATTTTGATTTCTCCCATAACATAACCGTATACTCCTCTCATTTGACACACATCTTTAATTAACTTCTCTGCTCTGATGATCAGTAAACAGTTATTGTGTTTCATATCCATACTTTTTTCTCCTGATAAAATAACACTATTCAAAACACTTGAATTACATGATAGAGACGCGTCACTATGAGAACACTTGAAATTGTTTTACAATAGTTTTACTATACAGTCAATTATTTTTTATACAGAAGTTCTGAAACAACAATATCTCTGGTACTGCAGACTTACTGCCTTCCGTAGCCAACGGCTAGATTCACTGAATGCATCCACTCTTTTCCAATAGCATAGGCTTACTCTTGTATGCTGTAATTGAACTGAAATAAAGAGTAACAGAAGAGTTGCCGGCCGTTTTTTTGCAGCCATTTCAAAAGCTTGTAACCGACTGTAGGCGTAATGAATTGGTTCATTTCGATTGTTTGTTCAACAGAGCCGGAAGGAAGACCTCGGAAAGTCAGTGAATAGCAAGCAAACGTTCATTTTCAAAGTGAAATACGCAGCCAAAGGAAGTGTACTCAGATTTGCTCTGTGCTATCATTCCTAGAATGTGTGAGTTGATTCAGCTAAGAGGATTACAATGATAAAAATCGAGAACAACATCGCTTATTTCCTGGAACTACTCGAAACAGTAAATCTTCTCGGGAACAGTAAAGTAGGCTATTCCAATCAATAACCATAATATTTATATCTACATCTATATCTCTATCTATCTCTATTTCCATATCTATATTATAGAAAAAGTTACTATGGACTTGAATTCCTTACTTAACAGAACACAAAGATACTAATATCAAATGATTGCAGAATGTAGAATATTTGCAACTAAAAGCTCCTTTGTCTTCTGCTTCTTCTTCTTCTTCTTCTTCTTCTTCTTCTTCTTCTTCTTCTTCTTCTTCTTCCTCTTCTTCTTTCTTTCTTCTTCTTCTTCTTCTTCTTCTTCTTCTTCTTCTTCTTCTTCTTCTTCTTCTTCTTCTCCCTCCTCTTCTTCTTTCTCTTCTTCTACTTCATTCCAGTATTGATTCTTGATTGCATTCTTGTGCTCGGTACAAGGATTATTTGTAATAATTAATCTTTCTTTTTAGAGATCTGTCAATGTACTCGTATACCGGTATTTCACCATCAGGTCTATATTATCTCATGATTCTATTTGGAATAATATTACTTGGCACTTTTGTTTGGCATGATATTTCTATTTTAGCCTGCATTTTACTTTTTTTTGCAGATAATAATGACAAGTATTCCTGATGTATATAGGTAGCTTATGCACTGATATATTTCAGACAACACGTAAAAATTGTAAAAAAATGATTGCTATTTCTCATTTCAGATATTAGAGTAATAAAATGTTTTAATTACGTAAATATTGTACGTGAAATAATATTCAGTGTAAATGCTTTTTTATTTCTCGATTTGGAAATGTTCACCATTCAGCTGCCCATCCACTTTCGGAATAATAGGGCGATCCACAGCAGGATAGAATATTCATTGTTGGATAGTTACTCAAGAGTGGGGGTAGTGGAGTATTGAGTTTTATTTGAAGAGTGTCGGAAACAATGTAAAGAGTGAGGTGTGAAGAGTATTTTAAGAGTGTTACAACCTAGTTGTTGGCCCATTGTACACAACAGGTGGAGTTTTTGAGTGCAGCTGCATTGAGTTCAACCGTGAGTGCTTGCTAGCCTGCCACGATTATCTGTCCGCGGAGCAAGGGGTTCAAGTCGGGGGTGGGAAGGAGGGAGAGAGACAAGCCCTAAATCATGTGACCCTGGTCGTCGGTAGACGCAGCTCGTAAGAAAACGTTTAGAGACGCGCGGCGCAGCGACTGCTGTAGCCCTGTTCCGGGCATAAATCATTTCGCAAATCCTCGGTCCCTCTGTATAAATCATTTACAAAAGAGAAAACACACCGAATGAAGTCGGCCCACTACTTCAATCCACTTTACCTGCTACCGGCGTCCACTTCACTATTTATTCAGCGTCCTAAACGTCTAATTTGAAAGTATAATGCCTTTTGCACTCTTGCACAGCACTGACTCCTTGGACCTGGTTCGGCCGGAATAACAAACAACAAACAGGCCGCAGAACAACTCTGACCACGATTATCTCGGCGACAATGTTGAATTTTCAAATTGGATAAATCTCATCCTTTTTATTTCTAATGTGGGTGGGAATGTTGTCTATAGAAGTAGATGATATAAGGCAGGATTGACCAAGTCCATAGATATGTTATGATGACCAAATAAGTATACCACGCTTGGCCACTACATTATGTACAGTTCACTGCTGATAACTGAAGCATTTCAAAAGTTTCAAATTTAAACACAGTCATTGATATCTCAATCCTTATTGATCCAAAGTCCTATAAGACATTCTTATTGAGTAACATCTTGAGTGTAATAATAATTCCAATTGGATTCAAAAACACAAATTTATGCTGAAATTGAATAAATAGATTTTGTTTTTACTTTATTCCAGGAAAATTATCCCAGGAAAACTGTAAAAGCCCAAAATAGCTAAGGTCTTGGTGGAGAAATGTACAAAAATTAAATTAGGATCAAATTTTAATTCTCTGGAAGCATAGTTACATGAGTGAACCAGTAATTTCAATTGAGTCTAGTTGGTAAACTCTTAAAATAATAATATTTTATCGAAGTTCAATGATGACCAAAATACAAGTATTATTCTACTAGCAGGAGAGAATATGATGTCTCCTATGGTGTATGTAACATTCAATCTCTTTCAATATTGTTTATCGCATTTATAACAAAAAAATGAAAATATTGAATAAAAAAACACCACTTCCCATACTGAGCCCCACTCCCTAACTTGTGTCATGGGTTCACTTGAAAGAATAATATTCTCTGAATACACTGAATATTCACTAAAAGAATGAGGACAGGACCCACTATCATCCTTGAGCTAGAAGCTTTCCCGAACTGTGAGTGAATTTCCGGTTAGCTTTCATTTGTGTGCTGAATAAAGGCGAGGTGATGAAGAGGTAAGGTAGGTGGGGTGGGGGTAAAGGAGGTGCTTTTCCGTTTCAGTCCATCATCGTCATGTAATCGCGGTCTACATCGTTTGTCATGCATTCTGGCAGCGATGAAGCTCACTCAAAGTATCCATGTGCGCCATTGGATGGTACGAGATTTGAGGCTGAAAGCGAGGTTTTCGGGTTACCCCCCTGTCCCCCCCAAGGCCACCACACCTTCCCCCCCCCCCCCAACACCGGTGGTCAGGGCGTGCCTCTCTTCCGCACTACTGTGCAAGAGAATATTATTGATAGCTCAAATGCCCTATCGCCGAATTATGACGTAATAGGCTCTGAAAACGTTCATTACTCTCTACATTGAGCCGGCTGTTATGCGGTTAACATGTCTAGCTAACTATGACGGAAGCTACGCAATCTTACTCTGCAACTAGCTCTGGTTTCACTTCAAAGTCGAATTACTCTGACAACGATTCATCAAGGAAAACTGAGAATATCCTGGTTATTACATCAAATCTTAACTATTAGGAAACAAGTAGGATTTTCAATGTAATTTGGGATTGGCGAGTTTGCAAGAGAACTTTCCTGTTTTCCTTGTTGAGTTACTAAGTGCTAGAACGATTAAGTCGGATGAGATCCACTGTAATTTCGAGCTAATGAATGTGGACTCAAAGAATGAATGGATTATTCACTAGTACAGAGACTATATAATTACAGTGTGGTCATTGAATATCATACTTTTTATACCTTCAAATTCGTCATACTTTCGCCAAATCCCATGAGATTTACATTGAGAAGACACTGTACTTGAATCATATATTATGTTGAGTGATACACCTCCGACCTTCAATTTTCCTACTATGTCAATGTAAGAATAATTGATCATTTCAAGCTTTCAATGCAATATCAAATATATAATAGCGGTGGCAGGAAATGAGCTTCAACACACATGTTCCCTTCTATACCAGTGGCCTTCAATGCCATTGTCTCTGTAATCACTAGTATCATGGAGATACACAAACGTAAGTCTTCTCAGGGGGACAACTTTAATTTTATTATTATTTATTCTATAGTGTAATATTTTATTATTTAAATTTGTATTTTGTTTACTTGATAACTTATCACTGATATTGTTTTAAGATTATTGTTCAAATTCAAGCACTGTGAATTTTTTGTTGATATGTAATCTTTTTTTATTGTATGGCTTTTTATTTTTTATCGCTGGAAAGGCCCTTACGGGTAGGTTCCACCTCGCCTCATTGCACAATTTTTTGTGTCGGTCACCCTTCCGAGAGCGGTCTTGAATGTTTGTTACTTAACCACATGATTACTTAGCAACCGCTCTCACCGAGTGACCACTGATGTTACTATGTAATGAACTTTGCTTTTTTCAATAAATTTCAATATCAATTTCAAAAAATAAATAGATACCATGTATAGTATCTCTATACAGACCCATGATTGCTATGACAATATTGAGTGATTTTCTACTCTAATACAAAATGTCATATGTCATATTACAATATTGAAACATGCAGAAAATTTGTAAATTAAAGTTACTTTGTGAAGGATGATTCATTGCACTAGATTTTTTAATTATTTGTGCTAAGCTGCTTCCGCTTCTACAACTTTTGAACAACTTCAAGTTCACTGATGATCGGAAGTATGTCATTTGTGACGTAACTCTACTCGAAACTCCAATCGTTGTAATCCGTTAACTCCGAAATTGTTGACTGATGTCGTCTGGTCAGGCAGAGACACCAGCAGTTGAACAAAGTTTGGGGTGATGGTGAGGGGTGCCTGGGAGGGTGGGTTTCCTAGAGGTGGGTCAAAAGAACGTCGGGGCGCTACCGGTGCCTACCTACAAGAGTGAAACAACAAAAACCGAAAGCCGGGAGGAAAGTTTAATTAAATGTGGACGTGCTTATGGAGGGCGAAGAGGGGTAAGAACAAGAGGTAGCATGTTGTACCTAACCCCACTTCTGCCCCCTTATCGTGACTTCGATCGGGGAACAATTTCGACAAGCGCACAAATTCAACCTACGCTGCTTAGCTAGGCCAGATTTGATGATACCAATAAAAGTCTGTGGAATAGCTCGATTAATTACGCGCCGTGAACGTGACATACTTGTTCCGCTTGCAGTCACGCCACCCCCACCCCCTAACACCAACCCCCCTTCACCCCTCCAAGCAGACATGGAGACGCTGGCCTGGCTTCTCACTCCTCAACTTCGCCTCTACCTGGAACCACCACACCGATAGGCAACTCGTTTTTAGACTCGATCATGCATTACCGCATCGATCTCGACCCCTCAATGCCTACACACAACTCGCTCCCAAACTTCGACTAACTCCGTAGTCGGATTGCCTACACATCATTAATGCACATACAAATAAACGGTCAGGCGAACCGCCACATTTTCATATTATAATCTAGGCTGTTGCGGTGATATGGGGGAGTTTATGAAGTTTCTTCGAACTCCTCTCTATTGAGGATATTCCAGGAACATTTTATCCAATCATGAGAAAGTTAATATACTATACATTAGGTTTAACTTATATTCTAGGTTAGAAATAACATACGTTTCATCAAAGCATAAGGAGAAAAGAGTATGCTTTCATGAACTTTCTTCATCGTGCATATTCCAGGAACATTTTGTCCAATCATGAGAAAGATAATAAACTTTACAGAAGGAAAAGTTATAATCTACATTAGAAATAACATAAAACGTTGCATCGAAGCATAAGGAGAAACGACCAAGTTATTATTCAAACATCAAATCATCATGAATCAAATGTTTTACAGTATTATCTGAAATTTCCGTCGTGGATTGTTTGCAATTAACAACACTGAATAATTTCCAATGATTGCTCTAGGATAGAAATCATACTCGTGAGAATGATAATAATGAAACGGAAAATTATTATTTAGCATAGCATTATTAAAATGAATAGGAGAATGGGAGATCAACAATAGTTATTATTGAACTTTGCCCTACAAAAATATTGTTCAATGCATGAAACAAAATAATGAAAGATGAATCAGTACAATGTAACATGTTCTGGGTCTATGTCAAGCTTTGAATACAAAACGAATGGGAAGTAGAATGAGATACACTGTGGGAGTCTGAGGAAAGATGGGACAGAATTGCGTGTGTTTGCAGTATAAGAGAGAACGGGATAAAGTGGCATACGAGGAGAAAAGGGATTATGGGGAGAGCAGAGAGAGAAAGTGAGAGAGAGAGAGAGGGTCGTAGGTGACATTAAGTCTAACAGAGTAGAGTAGGATTGAAAAATCCGTACAGTTCGCCATATCCATTTCCTTAATTGAGTTTCACCGTGTTGGATGATGATTTATATTGCTTTGTTACCTCAGAACAAAGGTACGCTGTAAATTATAACAGTGCCGCGGCGAGTATACCGTAGCCTACTCGCTCTACCCTGGTATTACTCAGCTCGCCATTTACAATTATTATTACTGCTATTCGTAACGCAATGAGGGTTCACTTTTGAAATTTCATCACGTTGAACTTGCCTTGATTGGGAATGAATCGCGATTAATTAATTTCCCACCCAATGCACGGTAGAGAATAAATCAGTTGAAAATAGTTCGTTTATGAAACCCTCTCAACACACGTTGTGATGTTGATGGATTGCTTTGACAACTTCACACATGCTTACGTCAACGTATGCTCTAGATCAATATTATATCACGATTTCAGTCGAAATGTTATAATTATATTCAATGTCAGTACTGCTTGATAAAAGCGTATAAGGGAAGTAACAAATCGAATATCGAGGGGAAGCAATGTTGAATCGAAGATCAGTAATAAAAACGGCTAGTTGCACGAGAGTAAGTATAACTTTGACATAAATATAATAGTGAATGACAAAAATAACATGATTTTATGACAATTTCTAAGGAGATGTAACAGGCTTGGTATGGCTGATTAAAAATATAGTGGATAAGTAGAAAAAGCAGAAAACTTTTGTTCATTCGAATTTTCAACCGCCGTAGAATGATGTCATCTAACGAAACTAATGAAATGAGAATCAGTGAACTGAAATGCAATGACGTAATTTAACAGTGGGTAAATTTAATAAATTGATTTCTGTGCAACTGGCCGAAAGAGTGTTGAGCATACCTAAATATTTAATGCTAACACAGTGAACGAGTTCTCATACACTTTCATTATTGTGTAAAGCTTGAGGTAATTTACTGTTAATCCAGGTGTCCTAGCCAGCGACCACATAATACAAATAATACAAATAATACAAATAATACAAATATAATATTTGTATTATGTGGTCGCTGGTCCTTATCGCTTTATAAGTTTTGCTTACTGAATGAAGATGGATTGTATTACCCACATCACTCAGTAATCGTAATCACATCACTATGATCGTTAATTCCATGATTATCATTACTATGTAGCCTACAATTCTCATACTCTGACAATTTAAAACAAAATCTGTGCAAGAATTTTCTACAACAGAACTTACAGGACATACTCTCAGCATCAGCAACCATCCTTATTTAGTGCCGGGGTAAATTCAACATGGAGGACATATTATCTGTTTCCAATTTGAATAATTTATATGACTACCCAGTTGGCCAGAAGAGTGAGACAGCTGCAGAGCAAGTGAGTCAACTATGACAAAGAAAGAGATAGGCCAAGTTTTATGAGGAAGCGAGAGGAAGCAATGTTGAGCTTAGCATGCATGAGGAAGCCGGGTCGTGAGGACTGAGGAGGAGGAGGGGATGAGCTGAGGTGAGGCCTGAGGCAAAGCTGGGCTGCAATCCCTTCCTGATCAACGAGGTCATACCTCAGGAGACTCGCGCTGAGGCAGCGACTCATCCGACTGAGGCAAAACTGAAGCCGTCGGTCCGGCTACGTAATGACCCTCCCTCAGGAGAAAGTACGTTCTATTCAACGAGCCTCTTCCTCACTGCCACATTTTCTCTCTCTTTCTCTCTCTACTACCGTCCATCTTTATTGTCCTTACTCACACTCTAATTCCGTTCATCTCATCCGAAATCATTCTATTCTCTTTCACTTTCTCTCTGGCATTCCCATCTATTCTCTGTTTCAGATCTTCTCATTTGAAAACATTCTCTTCCACTCTCTCACTAGCATTCCTGAAAATTCTCTTTTTCATTTCATCTCATTCAAAAACTCTCTTTCACATTGTTTCTACTATCAAATTACTCATGGTTTCCACCACTTCCAGTGTCTTTTCCTCTCTCAAAACTCACAATCATCTCTATTTATCTTTCTCAATATATTCCTGTCCATCCACTATATCGTCCTCTCTTTTTTCTCCCTCTTTTCTACTTACTCTCTTCTCATTTTCACTTTTATATTTTCTAATCTCGATTCCCTCTCCTATCCTTCGTCCTCTCTTCATTTCCACTTCTGTTCTATCTCTTTCTATTTGCTCTTTCGTCCTTCCTCTTCTAGCACCTTTTTGTTCTGTCTCTTATCATTTTCTTTCCTATAAACTTTCTTTTAATTCTTTCTTTCATATTTCCACCAATCCCTTTCCCTCTCATTTCATTCCTTCTTTTATCTCCTCTAGCGTCCTCTCTATTTTCATCCCTTTGTCATTCAATTTTTCATATTTCCCTCTTTATCCTCCATTCTCCTCTTTATCCCTTCTTTCATTCTTATTAATTTCATTGCCTCTTCTTATTCCTTCTTTCTTTCCATCCTTCGATATTTTCCTCTTTCAACCACTCTTACCTCAACAGGGTTAAATGTGTAAGAGAGGGCCGACTGCGCTCTAACTTCACCTTCCCAGGTAACAAATAAAGGCAGTCATTCAATTCCATCCCCTTTCATTTCATTTTCTTCAATTTATTCTCTCTTCTTATTTCCTCTTTTATGATTTCTTCATAGTGATCGCACCAATAGCTCTTCCAGCACCAAGTTCATCCATCAGATTCTTTGCTATCGTCTTTCACTGTCTCTCACTGCATTTTTTCACTCTCTCCCTCACATGGATTCTCTTTCTTTCTTTCTCTCTTCCTCACGGCAATCTCTCTCTTCTTTATTAAAACAGCGACCACAGAGCAGCAGCACAGTATTCTCGAATCATATAGACGAGAGAAAGAGGGATAGATAGAGAGGGTGAGAGAGAGGGTGTGTGAGAGAATGACAGAATGAGAGAGCATCACTCGTTCATTGTCGCCGTTAATGCGGCCGCCGGTCCGTTTTCACAGTGGTCGCGTTTAAATATCTTATGAGAACTTAACGAATACGACTCGGCTCCGCCTGTGTGGACTAAGCAAACTCCTAACTGGATCGAATGAGGCACACTGGTGGCTTGACGAACAAATGAATGAGTCAGACGTTCAACAAGAGTGGAGCTAGTCTCGTGCGTTTCATTTGGTTCTTGTTCGACGAAATAGATATATCAAATACATTTCAATCTAAAACTATGAATGATAACAATGAACTTGAAATCAAAATATTTTTTTCTACAGATGGGAATGAAAAAGTATTATTAAGGACCTGACATGGCGTTATTGCGATCCTGTCAAATTCAAATTCAAATAATCTTTATTCAGTAAAGTTGTATTAACAAGAGTATACACTCAACAACATTGAAAGTGTCACAAATATAATATAACATGCTGAAATATTCATTAAGGTGATAAATTGAAGGAAGGAGACATAAAAAGGAAGAGATCATAAAAATGAAGAATACGAGAAAAAGGAGCAAAAAATACAACTAGTTCTCTTCCCTTAAAAATCTAAGACATTCTTCGACCGAGTACGGGGCTCTCTCCAACAAAACAATCTTTATTTTCTTAATCATGTCCGGGAAGTTAGTTAGATTTTTAAATCTTGTGGGAAGGCCATTAACTAATTTTATCCCACAATAGTAGGGACCGTTTTCTAGAAGGGAAAGTCTATGCACCGGGTAACTGAGGATCGAGCCACTGTTCCTCGTATTATAGTGATGATCAAGCACAGACGCCGAGAATACACTCCAGTTCTTACCTACATATTATGTTATAACTGTCCATCTGTCCGTTTACACGATATCTAAAGATCACACACTATTGAAACTCGAAATATAATAATATGTTCATAGATCAAGTAAGAAGCCTATCAATTTGGACATTCAAAAATAAATTGGTTTCAGAACAATTTTCGCGAATTAATCTTACTGCTATTGGTGAGAAATTGTCATCAATAATATAATATAATATAATACAAAGCACACTATCTATCTAGCGTATGGCTTTGGTTGGTGGGGAGACCCGACGGTAGTTCCACCCCGCCGTTTATAACCTAATTCCATTAGGATGAAGTTCTATTTCACTTTGCAAAATGTTCGCTAATTTTGAAAAAGGTTCTTTTTGATATATGAAATTCTGAAAGTTCATGAAACAGTATAACATCACAAAACACAAAGAACACTGTAATGCTTGATCGAATGCTTATCAATTTCTGTCAGAATACAATTTTAATTTGAAAAGCATGTGATAAACATTATCATGGGGATAAAATTTAGTGTAATGTGTTGCCATTTGTGTTTTATTGGATTGAATTGAGTTGCAAATCTTCTGAAGCATAAATGGAAGTCTATTGTTGCAGTAACTGCTAATAATGCATTTGATAGAATTTATTCGTTCTTACTATTGTGCGATTCACGTCAAGAAGTCAGCATTGCTTAGATGGGAGTTTGCTATCCTTGTTCAGCACAAGGCAGTTGCTGATGTCTCTATCCTATTCGCACTGTGCATAGTTGCCGCACTGTGCATTGTTGTCGCACACAGTCCCAACAAACACGTTTGGTGCAGTTTTCTCTTTCTCTCTCAATGAAACTTGGCGTCAAAGCTCCTCATATTAACAATGCTGACTTCTTGACGTGAATCGGACTATATCGAGAAATTCTTATTGTTTAACTATATCAGTTTATGTGAGTATAAGACCTTCATACAAGCACACATTCACTAGTATCACGATATCTTCACAAGTACTGTACTGGTCATCAATTTACTAATACATATTACCACTGCAGTTCAGTCGTACTTTAGTCATTACTCAGCTCAAGTTTGTTGTTGCTTAACACACAGTATTGCTTCGACACTGGTCACACAATCGAGTTGAAATTCACTTGGGGCCACTGAAAGGCTGCTATTGAATCGCACCAATTGACCAATTGCCAATATTCTCGGGCAGGCATTGAAAAACACGGCTGATTTCCCAGAGTGTGTACAGTCAATTCAATCGAGCTGCGGACCCGCCTCTGTATGACTCTATTAGCATCATCAGAGGATGTCGATGACGGGGGGGAAGGAGGAGGAGGAGGAAGAGGAGGAGGAGAAGGAGGAGGAGGAGGAGGAGGAGGAGGACAAAAGACAGCCGTTAATTCACAAATTGATTGTTCGCAGGTGGCACTCAGGTTACCCCAGGCATTAGGGCCAAGTTAGTTAGGCCGTTATGAGTGATTGTAGTAGTTATTGTGATTGGGTATGCGTGTGTGAAGGGGAAGGGGTGGTGACCCCCAGAATGCAACAACATTCCAGTAACTGAGGCACTTATTTGCAATGACCGCACCAGCCGAGCTAGCCGAGGCACGTTCTTACTCCCCTCACTAAGCACTGCTAAATATGACAATAATCGCTTGTTAATAGAGGGTCCCCCACCTGCGTTAGTACTCGCGCGCGACTACTTAATTGAGACAGACCAGTCTTGCCAAACCCCCCCCCCCTCCACAAAATCCACCCGCCACCAATTCAAAGGCATTAAATCATGCGGGATGCGAGACCTAACAGCTCAGTGCTAACCTTCCCTTCTAACACAACCGCACACACACACACTCGCACAGGTCCATGTTGTATTGGGGGCCTCCTGAGTACACTGTACTCTCATGTAAGGGGCTGCATCTGTACAAATCATTCGGCTAAATTGCATTCTTCCCCCCATCCCCCCTGTACTCCAGATTGTTTGCCCTAATCTCGTTTAACACCATGAATGAGATGAGAGTGTTGTAATATAATGGCACATCCCGTAATTATGGCGGTTCAATAAATCAATTAATCTATTGTTATTATGCCATAATTATGTTGTTATTTTTTCAATTTGCTCCCATTTACTTTCCCCTTCCCTGTCATAAATTTGATCTGCTGTATTAGAACGAGTTTTGCAACATGTTATGTAGTTTTCACATTTCCAATAGCAAACTTTAGAAAAACTCACACTTTAGAATTATACTTTCAATACTTTATGATACTTTCAATAATTATTGTAGCAATTGATAGATGTAAGCACTACTTTCTCCAAGTATGTTGTGTACAGGGTAAACAGTTGTACTCTGACGATGATAATAATTATGAATTTATTTGAATTAGAATTGGAAACTTACATTTCATAACAGAAGAAGAATTCAACATTTTTGATCATGTGATGAATTCCTGACTCATTTTTACATCATGCTTCGACCAACTTCCAGTCATTGTAATAATAAGGTGTATCATGAAAATAACGATGTTGTTACGACGCGTAAATAATTTAAATTTTACATCAACCACTTTTGCCAGAATGATGTGATTAGATTTTTAATCACATACAATGAAATACACGTAGTAAGTAATAGTAAAGTTGTACTCTGACGATGATGATAATAATTATAAATTATATTGAATTGAAATTGAAAACTTACATCTCATAACAAAAGAAGAATTAAACATTTTTGATCAGGTGATGAATTCCTGACTCATTTTTACATCATGCTTCGACCAACTCCAGTCATTGTAATAATAGGGTGGATCATAAAAATAACGATGTTGTTACGACGCGTAAATAATCACTAATAAGACAGTAGTAACCTATAGAAGGCTAACATCGGGGAATTCCCATTTGAATGTGAATAGTGAGCCTATTACTAAGCAGAACACCAAGGATAATAGTCCGGTGTGTCAAAAAGGCGTTGAACTGACGTCTCACACGTCAGCTGACGCGGATCTGCAGACACCTGCGAGGCGAGATACAAACGTATGATGAAGTACTTCAGAGGTTGGCTGTCAGACAGAGATGTTAAAGGTGCTAGAGAGAGATGTTAGTTAAGTATGTGGGTCTGGGAATTCACTCAGCATCTCAACACACACACATGTGAGAGTGAAGACGGTTTGCCATTAATATGTAGCCCAGCGCGGCACACGACTTGTCAGTGCGTTGTTGTAAATTCATTAGTGCTTCAATATGTCTTATCTGTGTATAATATCACAAAGAGAGTCAGAGGTGTGGGTGTTTCACCCTCTGGACGCTTCTGAACCCTTGTGTGGGATACAGCACACTCATAGAACTGTATACATATATTTCTATGAGCACACCATCCCCCGCCATCTACCCGCATGACAGGCCTACACCCCCCACCACCACTTGTTCGTCAACCGTGCCATTCCTTACACCTTATCGATCTAACTCGCATTTGTCTAATCTGCATCTGTATCTATTGTATTCGAGTTCATCCTTCATATACTGTACTATCAACTCTTCCGTATGAATACGGGATTTTTACTAAATTTACATCGTGTAATTATTATTGTATTCAGCATTCAACTTTGAGGAGTCAAATTCTCCGCAGAATAGTTGATAGCTTTTTATTTGTTGATAATAATGATGGTCAGTTGATACAGTATCAAATACTCCGCTACTAGTGTATAATTACAATATGATTACAGTATTAAATGTCCATTAAGTCCATTAAATGTTCATACATACCAATCCATTTGCTAAGTTCTCTAGGCCTACTGTCAGCACTTCTACTCACTTCATGTATGAAAGATAAATTGTATAATGTTCCTATACAATGTCCAGTTCCTGAATATACACTAAACTCGTGTATAATGTTCCAGTATAATATATGTACAACGCCCGGTTCTTCTTTATACATGGAACTCCTGATACACTCTATATTGCTCCAAATTTATATTTGCCCTCTACCAGCATTCAACTTCAAATCTTTTTTCTCACTCGTTCTCATAAAGTCCTGCCTTTTTTGCCCGTAAAACACTACTTCTTTTTTACATTAAATCACTCTTCCACTCTCGTTTCACCATCCTTTTTCAATCAATATACCTGAAACGCACATTTTCTTCAACCTTATAATACCTTTTATTTTAAGTCCTTATATTTTAATACCTTATATTTTTATACTTCATATTTTAACCTTATATTTTTGTGTCCAGCAACAACTCTCCTCCTTATCGTGTCAACACCAATCAATGTCTTCTACCTTCTAAGGAATCTTCTACCTTATCGCACACTACTACTACTGCCTCGCTTCCTCATTCTTATCAGTAAAGTGAGAAAAGTAGAAGTTTTAAGAGTTGGAAGGGTACTTGAATCCGCGCTCGGCACAGCAGTTGATTAGAGATGCCCGGTGCTTTCTCTACCTCACTCTTTCCCCTCTAAAAATCCCCTTCTCACATCACCCCCTCTATCTATCGTCCCCTCCCTAAACCCCTTCCAGACGATTCGAGAAGGTGAGGTGAAGATTGAGAAAGCAATAACTTGCCTCCTTCACGACTGTCTACAGATGGGCACAGCAATTGAAATGATTTTATTGAAATAGTTCCAAACCGAGAATCTCAGTCGCTTTCCCCTCTTTCTCTATTCTATCACCACCACCTCTCTTTCACTACTTTATTCTCACGACGGATGTAGCTCTACTTTTAAGATTCGTCGGTCACCATGGCAACGGCGATAATACTTATAACACAAAATGAAACTCCCACTCCTTCTTGGAGTCGATTGGAAGGAAGCAATATCTCGTGCCTGCCTTCTGAATACACGGTGGACGGAGCCGCAACGCTCACTTTTCAAACTTGCCAGAACCTCTCTTACAAGCGATCAGCTTTAATCTTCAAAGTATTGGCAACTTTTAATAACGATGAATTCAGTCCAACCTTCCAATTCACGCCAGATTGAAAAAGTGTTATTGGAGTATGCAGAAACAAATAACAATATTACTCTACCCACCAATTCACTCAACATGATGATGATAATGATGAGTGATAATGATAGAGACAACAAATTGTTAAGTCACGAACACTCAAGACTGCTCTTGGATGGGTGACTCAATCAATGATGATTGATGATCACCCTCTTATTGCTTTAGTATTTGAACTACCTTGTTTTTCAATCTCGCACAGTTTGATTTAAATTCAATCTTCATTCAAATTGTAAATTTCTTGTCTAAATAATTTACAACAAAGTTGATCAAATATTCCTTTCAAATTGGTTGAACAGTTCCTTATTTCTACACAATTGGAAATAATAAAAATGGTGGGGGAGAATCACTCTCCTTTGTGATTTGGACACAAAAGGACTCAAAACGATTTATAAAATAGAAACAAAATAATTATATTGGCTAAGATCGCATCGAGGTAATGAAAAATGTAAATAATGTACTGAAACATATGAAAATTTACTAGTTTTCACAGCAATCATTGACATTTCTTTATTACAGGATTGGATCGCGGTTTCTTAGCCCCTGCGCCCACTTCGCAACTGCTATCTGATTTCAGTCAGCAACCCAATGTTGCCAGATGACATTTCGCTGTTTTTCGGGTGATCGGGTAATCTAACCTATTAGCCAAAGTCATCTGGCAACGCTGGGTTGCTGACTGAAATCAGATAGCAGTTGCTTAGTGGGCGCAGGGGCTTAGCTTCACTAGTCACATTTTCAGCAAGAATGGTAAGTGACTATGCTGGATAATGCTGGATGCGCAACAGTACTGGAAAATGTGTCTGGTGAAGTTACGAAACCGCGGTCCAGTGCTGTAAAATAACATTAAAAATAGTATTTTCTTCAGGTATTCTCTTCTAAATAGTATTTAATTTATCAGGAAGCTCCACAACATCAACAGCAATTGTAAGTTTTTCACAAATTGTTTCTAATACGATCAAGTATTACAAATAATCCTCATTTTGAATAGGATGATTCAGAATGATCTACCAGAGAGAATGATACAGTAGAGAACCATTCCAGCGATAACTAACAAGCTCAAAGTCAGTCCCCGTACGGAGTCAGTACACAAACCAATCTGACGACCCAGCGACACAGAAAAGCAATGATTTTTCTGGCGCGTTCACCTGAATAAATTATGCAACATGACATGTTTGTTTATGCCAGGAAATTTATGCTGTGTGCAACTCCATTCGGCGTCATGAGTATCCCCATTTTATCTCGACACATGCTCCTCCACTCGTCTTGACTCGCATCAAAAACACATTCCAGTAAACAAACATGGAGAGATGGATGACCAAAGGATGAAACACCCCCTAAAAAAAAAAAAAAAACATATGAAATGTGTAATGTGTTCTCAAATGTCCGCTGAATTCATGAATCTGCTTGTCGACTCCTAACGTTATCTGCTACACATGCTGCTTCCCCAGCAATTGGAAATTATTTCTTGTCATTCGGTTACACCTAGATGCTTTGAAATGCTTTTCAAAATTTTCATGGACGCTTCTCTATTTTTACTAGCTACTGTACATAACAAGACTCACATCCTTATTCAAAAAAAGTTGAGTCTGTAGCTTCATAATTTCAAATTTGGTTAGATGGGACAGGATGAGTGCGAAGTTGAAAGATTGAGGAAAGATGTTTTTATAAATGGAGTCTACCTAGAAAATTTTTCATTACCTTTCAAATAATTCTCTTTTAATGTTCGTTGTGACCATGATAACTTTGAATATTATTAGATAGATGGAGAACTGAGGTTGAAAAAATGGAGTTCTTGTATGATCTTTTTAAAGTAATTTGGAACCTATAATATTATCATATAAAATTTTTGATTATCCTCTCACTTCGACAATTGATGGTTAATTAAACAGTTCAATTGCATAATATCGCAATAGTACATATGTAAAGTAGGCCCAGTTGCATAAACCTATTTTAGAAAGTCGGATAATGTATATTATCACTGTATTGCATGATACATATCAGGCTTTCTATTTATAGAGCTGTACGATATTGAAAATCGAAGAGATAGAAACACAATTATTATCCCTATCTGAAGGATACCAGCACATAAATATAGAGGTTTCTTCAGGGAATATTTCCATTAAGAACATATCTCTTTAAGAGATCATATTAATGAGACAAAATTTTCATTATAGGCTATAAGAATTGGTAAAGGAGTAGGATAACTACTAATAGAAGTAGTAGAAATAGTACCTACAAACCAGACACTACTAGAAACTAATTATTACTAGTAGTAGAAGTACTAGCATCAACCATTTACGAATTCTATGGTAAAAATAATAATTATTCTTCCCAATAATTCCTCTCTTTTGATTTGAAAATATTGGAAGAATACAAGAAAAAATAAATAAATAGAAGGTTTGTAGGACAGTGAGGAAGTAATTAAATAACCGTATTCAATAAGAGTATATTCGTGTGCTCTTCACTTTCACGGTTGTAAACCAACTAAGTCACACAATACTCCCTCTAATACGATCCTTTACCACACTAATACATCCCTGTTAAAAATCTAATTAGAGCGCTCATTTTCCGGGAAGTTCAGAGAAGCTATTGACTCGGCTCCTAAACCCTTCTATAATCAAGTCATGCCGACAAAGATTTCGTTTCCTGATCCGTCTCTCATCTTTTGTCTTGCAGATAAGTTTTCCGCCGCGAGAGATGAGGAGATGGAGAAGGGAGAAGATTGAGAAACACGGCCAGATTTCTCTCTCAAGACGCAGCAGAAGTTTGCGGAAAGTTGTGTTGGAAAACCAGGAAAAGATTGGAGCAGCAGTGGCTGCGGTGTGGTGGGTGCGGAAAGTAATCTGCGCGAAGATAGCCGTCGTTCACAATATCAGCTTGTCAGATCTAGTCGCCTCATTAATCCATCTGGCGAACTGCCACTTCTCATTACATGGCTGGCCATCCCCTCATCTGCAGCCTACTGCAGCTTAATAACTCTTCATTCAGATCAGTTTTGTTGAGGCAATGTACAAGGAGAAGCGTGAATAAAGCTCCATTCAATGCCTGATTTGAACTGAAAGGTGCGAAAACTGGAGATAGCACGGTTCCTCCTCATAGCACAGACAATAGAAGAATTAGATAAACTGTCACTAGTCTGTTCTCATAGAATCGTGCCTGATGAAATCATTTAATGCCTCATAGAATCATATCTGATACAATCAATATCTGTTGGAAAACATCAAAAACAGGACAGTTTTTTCTACTTGAAACGTTTTTAAAATCAGTATTATTTAACCAGTAGGAAAAAGAATGGATCGACCACGTAATAAGACATATCAATTTTATATTACATGATGTTCTATCGAAATACTGTAATCGAAATAGTTGGAATATTTCACGATTTCAATAATTTCAGGGCTCATATGATTATCAAGAAGACTCAAACTCGTATGCACCACCTTCGTTTACATTTACATATTTCTAACAAAAATCTCCAAGTCTCACTAAAGTCACTTGGTCCCACAATATGTAGTTTCAACTCATTTTGAACTTTAAATCCAGGATCCGAACTTGGAATAAACTGGAAATCCACAGTCTGAAACAAGATTTGTTAGACTTGATGTAACTGTAAACAAAGGTGTTGCATACGAGCCTGAGTCTTCTACCTAATCATATCAGCCGTGAAATGATTGGAATCGTTATGCTAACTCTTTCAATTACAATATTTCGAGAAAACATCCTGTATTAGAGAACGGACCCCATAATGCAATAATTCAAACTGCATTTCAACAAAGCGAAAAACGTCAGTGAACCCCTTTCTTTGTTTGGTAAGCCTGGAAGTTCTGAATGAGAAAGATGACGTAGGCCATTTCTCGAGAAAGGGAAATCTCGGAGCCTGAGAGTTGAGCTGAGAATCGATAGCGAGGAAGCCCCGAGGCACTGAGAAGAGGCTGGGTGCTCACAAGACAGAAGGCAGGCAGATAAGCCTAGCTGCCGGAGCAGGCTTGTCTTGTTTCTCGGTAAGACGAATCCTCTCTGAGAGGAGATGGTTTGGCCCAGGACTTTGCAGCCTCCTACGTATCGGAATATATCGGTATATTGCATACAATATACCCCGATTTCTGGGGTGGCCCAATAGCCTACAGAGTCTGATGCTGAAGATGTTTTCTGTGTCATCCAAACAGAGCATTCTCGACACGTAGGATAGAGAGTACACGTGACACTTCTTGCAAGAGGACCTTTATCGCTTGACAAAGAAGAAGCCATGCAGATCAAGGGTCAGATGGGTGGATTACTTGCAATTGGACGACGCTGAGTGTAGAGGGAGGATTATTGCAATGAATTACTTCTACTGTTATCAAAATTGATGTCAAAATAGAAATATGTTTTCAATGACAAATTAATTTAGTAATGTTGGCAAATAAAAAATGAATGTATTCAAGAATTTCATAGTATCAAAGTAGCATAAATTTGTGACAGATATAATGAATTTCTTATTGCCAAATAAACAAAAATACAAAACATGATTTGCTTGATATAATATGTTTGGATACATTATATTTTCTTTCTTATTTATCTATTAATGGACAATGATACATTGCCGAGGACTGCCACTTTTCCAATTACAGTCCAAATCTACAATTTATTCTTCAACAATCTTTAAATTTTCAATACAGCCCAATCTAGGTCATATAACATACTCCACAGACACCAAATTTCATCCCAAAATATTAAATGGGTTCAACTAGACAACTAAACTAATGGGTTTAACTAATGGGTTTAACTAATGGGTTAACTAAATGGGATTTCTGGACAAATCTTGAATATTGTAAAAGATACAAATTCTCACAGATAACTTGTAAAAGGAACGCTACCAGTTACACGAAAATGCAATTGAATTTAACCGCCTTCAAATGACGTCATCTAACGGAAGCAATGCAACGAGAACCAATGAACGAATCAGACGTAATTGCAATATAAATTATTGGTTGTGACAACTTTCCGTCTTCTTATTTTCTGTGAGAATGTATAAAATGAATGGATTCCATCTACGATTATTAATCTATCTACTAATGAAGCTACTTTTTTATTAAAATACTTTTTTTAAATGCTTATGTCTGTTTTCTAAGTGAAAACAAACTTTCACCATGTTCCCATGTTCACCATGTTCAAGGGATAATTGGTTATGTTGGTGAAGTGGAAGAACCCTACTCGGGTCTCCCCACTATTAAAAGCCATACGCTAAATAAATAATAATGAAGCTACTAAGATTCATGTAAATGAATGTGTGAATTTCGACCAAATTTGGTATTCAGCAGATTGATACCATATAACAACTCACTATAATATTGTAATTACTCTTCTAAAGCAGAATTTATACGATACCGCACGATCAAAAAGATCGGCAGTATGTAGGAAATTTCAAGGTAACGCTGCATAGAATCTTAACGGGTCTGAACCACTACCATTTTCGAATTTTTTCCTCATTTCATTGATCATAGAGTGCAGAAAATGATAGACTCACTAGTATGCAAGGGCTAGTTGTAAGATTTTTTTTCCAGTGGTAGCCTACACGCAATGTGCGAATCAGCTACGAAAGAGAGGCACGCAATATGCATAACAGCGGGTGCGCAAATGGAATAATTAGATGAAAAATCGACCTTGAGTGAAGGTCGTTACAAAGTTTGACAGACACGAAGTCCGGCGTTATTTCAACAGCATGCAGAAAATACTAATTTGGTGAAGTTATAATTAACTAGTGCACAGTAGTTGACAATCAACATTGCAATTAATTATTCAGGGTGTATATAAGCGTGCAACACTAAGATCATGTTAACAGCTTCAAAGAACTTCAAATGTGGGATAGAGGGGAGCAATTAGTCAGAAAATGAATAAATAATTATTCCTCAAGTGATCCATGTAAAATAGAAAATAGAATCCAATCCTTAAATAATATAATATGATATGAAAATGATAATAATAAATAGCATTATTAGAATAAGCTATGTTCAAGCTTATAAGACCTATGCTTTCCAAAACTAGGCTTGATAAAAATGTTTACACTTCCAATCAGTCGAGATTCTATTGAGCAGAATAGGCACAAAGTTAGTACAACAGTATAGTCCGATTCACGTCAAGAAGTCAGCATTGTTTATATGAGGAGCATTGATGCCAAGTTTCATTGAGAGAGAAAGAGAAAACTGCACCAAACGTGTTTGTTGAGACTGTGTGCGGCAACAATGGACAGTGCGGCAACTATGCATAGTGCGAATAGGATAGAGACATCAGCAACTGACTTGTGCTGAACAAGGATAGCAAACTCCCATCGAAGCAATGCTGACTTCTTGACGTGAATCGCACTATAGTAGAATAATAGCTTGTGATTAGCTTATAGCTTATTATTAGCTTACTATTAGCTTATAGCTTATAGCTTATTATACTATAGGGCCTAGTATAATAATAGCCATTGTGAATGAATATTGAGAAATAAAGTTTCCACACCAGTCTATAACAATCAATAAGTCATTCTTGATCGGACACTATTCCATATCTCAAAATATCATAACAGTATGATCATAATATTATTTTGCTGGATAAAATAAATTATTTTCTCCATATTGAAAATCCCCATCAATATATGATCGACAACGCATTCATATTATTAAATCAGATTGTCGTCACTCCTCTGTGGCTTCATAGAAAAATAGTGAGTTAATTAGCAAATTTAAATTCATAACTACAGTAATAGCAATCTATTTGCAGCAATAGCATTGAAATCCACAAGCTACTGGTTGGCCTACATTAGTTGTATCCGTATACCTATGAAATAATCGTATAAGCCCGCGTGTAAACTAGCATAAAAGAGAACCGCTAATTATTTCATTCATCAATACATGGTGGTGTAATCAAATAGAATGAGGTTCAAAGTGATTGAGTCAGTCTAAAATTGCCGGCTTCTCCGCTCAATTTTGGTTAAATCACTCGTATTATAATTCCCTGATAATAGAATTATTAAGTATCGCATAGCTGGATTGGTTCTATTAGCAGTTATTTGTATCTGTTCATGAACCATGTGAACACCACAAGCTGATGAAATAATATTATTACCTTTTACTACAGAATAGAAGAGTGTATTTTTCTTATGTATACCCCTAAGAGTGTACTATTCTTCTATTCTGTGCTTTTACACTGTTGAAAAGATTCCTTTCTTAGGAAAAGTGAAGCTGCATTTGTTTGATATTTTACACGCGCTAGGTTTTATAGGTTTTATTTTACACGCTCTACACTTTTATCAAATAAAGAGAATAAGTTGGATGATTAATTATTTATCTAATATTGTTCATCTTGCTTGCTGTCTAGCTGTCTGTTGGGATCAACAGACAACTAACAGTTTTCTATTTGATACATTTTTATCAAATACAGAGAATGGGCTGGGTGATTAATTATTTATCTAATATTGTTCCATCTTGCTAGCTGTCTATAGTGCGATTCACGTCAAGAAGTCAGCATTGCTTAGATGGGAGTTTGCTATCCTTGTTCAGCACAAGGCAGTTGCTGATGTGTCTATCCTATTCGCACTGTGCATAGTTGCCGCACTGTGCATTGTTGTCGCACAGAAGTCTTTACAAACACTTTTGGTGCAGTTTTCTCTTTCTCTCTCAATGAAACTTGGCATCTATGCTCCTTATATAAGCAATGCTGACTTCTTGACGTGAATCGCACTATATCTGTCTGTTGAGGCGAACATTATTGCTCTATATTGAAGTCGGTTGTGATAGATAATGTGAATAATATCCTATTGAATTCAAAAGAATGGTTCATAAGGTAGAACAATAGAATAGTTCAATAAATTTTTGCATTATAAAGGTTTGTTTCCATTACTACAAATTACATGTACCCGAAATGTGCCCGGCACAAATCTTCTATTACTACAAATTAGAAATTTGTGCCGCGAGCATGTGATTAATTTGTATTGATGGAAACGTACCTCAAGGAACAGTTGACCAATAGTTTGGTTGACAAGGGACACCAACCGCATCCTGAAGAGGAAATTGGAAATTTTTTAATTCAAAAATGAGATTGTAAATGATTTGATTGCTGTAGAGTGAGAGTGATTGAATTTATCGATCGGAATTAATTATAGACTAAGTGACTGCTACAACCGCCCATCCAGCTTCCATCCCATACAGAGCCCAGGTAGACAATGCTTCACCAGCGAACTTCTCATTCATTTTAAGTGAACCGTAACGCGGTGTTTTTTGTGTATTGTAGTGAGCTATCACGCAAGCTCGACCACCCACACACATCCATCGAAAAATCTCTAAAACAAAATAAACGGATATCCTACGCAGTCAGAGCCGAAACAGTAACATACGGTAGACGGTGAAAATTGAGGTTTTGGTCATAAATATTGAAGTGGTTCTCGAATAAAATGTAGGCTACTAGTGAATTTAGCTCACTAAGTTAACTTATTTACCTTAGTTCACTTATTCTAGTTCAGAAATATTTTCAAGTATTTCAAGTTTTGGTAAACAATTTTGGTTACAAAGTTTTGGTAACCAAGTATTTCATTATGATTTGTTAGATTTGTTTATAGCATATTATGGTACCTCAACACGAGTTTTTTAGATGCTGATGTCTGTTTTCTAAGTGGAAACAAACTTTCACCATGTTTCCTATCAAGGGATAATTGGTTATGTTGGTGAAGTGGAACAATCCTACTCGGGTCTCCCCACTAGATATAGCCATACGCTAGATAAATAAATAAACACGAGTTTTCAATGAGGCTACCAAAACTAAATACTGTTTTTGTAATTTATTTATATTTTGTAGGCTATTATTTTTGTATTTTTCTAGAATTGGTAGGTACTGTCTTCTTTCCATAAACAAAGGAGAAAGTGTACTGTAAGCTCTTTGCTCACCAGAATCATAATTATTTGTTCCTGTACCAAATGATGAATGGAAATAGGATTGAATTTAATTAGTGTCCGTACTTATTTGTAGTATCTACTTGAGGGAGGATTAAGTGTTATCTTACAGCTCTTATGACGTCTCTCTCTGGGTTTTTCTTGGTGAAGAGGTAATGAAAAATTACCTTACCTGAAACAAGAGAGACATATTCTATATTAATTTTTCACAACTTACATTGCCAGATCTGTTAAGACTAATAAAAAAAGAAATATAGAATAGGAAATTGAATGAATATGACGTATAACAACTGAACTCCAACAATATTGCTGACAGCGTGATAGATTCATTGCAATAAAAGTGATATGAAAAACAATAATAAATATACCAAAATGATGAATAAAACAAGCAATTGGACCTGTCTAACGTGTTCCCGAAAATTTGGAAAAAGGGAAATTTATACGCTCTACCCTATCTTCAACGCATTACTTTGTTTGCACAACTTTCATCTCACGCTTTCAAGGAGGCAGACATTCTTAATCCAACAAATCATCGCCAATCGGAATTCCTCTCCTTCTTGGAGCGATGATAATGTTGAATAGATTTATTTAGCAGTTCCCCGAGATGTGGGAGGCAATAAATCCAGAATAAGGAAGTTTGGAAATCAGCTAAGCGTCTGACACTAAATCAATAATTTGCTGCCAGCCTTTGGGGCTTCAACTGTGCGTGGAAAAGCACTGAATACGACGCATAATGGAGCTGCTGGAAAGTGAGATAAAATAACTTGCAGCGAAAGAGAAAGAATCAAACTCGATTCTATTCAGCTGGGCTCTAAACGCCATTATTCGAATGTCGTCCGTTCAAAGTGTCGGCGGGGGGGCTGAAACTCCCCCCACATGGCCCCCCCATACTCCGCAAAGGCCTCCTTGAGTGTGCACTGGATAAATCAAGTGATTACCGTAGACGCTACTTCACGACAGCATTTCGCTTCTGTGCTGTGTCTCACAGCGAGCTACATGCACAATCAATACTCGACTAGGGAATGGATCAAGTGAGAAATTTCATTTTAAAACTTGAAATGAATATTGCAATTGAACCTGAAGAAAATACTGACTATAGCAGGATTCTTTTAAATTGTCAGAAAACAGCTGATTGATGTACGCTCGTCTACTAACGTTAAATCAGCTGTTTTCTGACAAGTTAAAAGAATCCTGCTATACATGCACAATTGCACAATCAATACTTGACTAGAAAATGGACAAGATGAGAAATTTGTTTCTAAAGCTTGAAATAAATATTACAATTGTAGCAATAATAAACTAAAGGAAATACTGACTTTTTGTTCAGTAAACAGTACTAATCATTTTCGATCCCTCATGATTTTTCCTACAAGATATTGTGTCCGTTAAAAAGGTCAGTTTTTCTTCAAATATATACCTGATGTATTACTAATTGAATGTATTTATTATATAGTATTCACATCAAATCCTCTTTTCAAACAGTCAGTTGCACGAAAATCTAATTAAATTAAACCGCCGTTGAATGATCCTTGCAGTCATCCAAGGACCCAATGCAGCGAGAGAACTAATGAACGATTTTGACGTCATTTTACGGTGGTTAAATTGATGGACTTTCGTGCAACATCAATGTATTACCATGGCATCTCTGTAGACAAAGGGACATTCACCTGCAGGCGATAACTGTAATTTTATATTAATTCCTAAATCACGGAGTAATTAGTCCTGTTCAAAGGTATTATCCAGGACAGAAAAGTTTGATTTTTGATTTGGTTGTTGTTTCAGATTGGTTTCTAGTTGTTCACAGATTTCAAATTTCAACCTAACCTGAATGTCCTCCTCATTTTTAATTGAAAAAATTGTTTAATAAATTTTTAAGTTCACGGGTTTCTGATGTATTCAAGTCTTAAACTAACTAAAAGCCCAGGCAATTCCATCTACAATTGTCTATGATCTGCTGGAAGTCAGTTCAAGAAGAATCTTCAAAATGGTTTAGAATATGAATAATCAAAATTGTGTTTTCTCTCTTGGAATGAAACTCGACATCGCATTGTCACCCTGAAAAATGATGATCGTGATAATTTTTGAGAGCTACTGCAAAGCAATGAGTAAGATTAATAGAGCAGCGCGCCTCGATTGTGCTTTGCGCATTGCTAAGCGACAGGGCCAAACGCGTAGGGCTATTTCTCATGGAGGCATGGAGAAATTGAGATTGTTAACTCTGGTCCCGTTCTGTTATTGTTATTATTAAGATGGAGGAGGCTGCTGGCACACAGAGCCGCATTAGAACAAACAATTGCGCTCCCATTCACCAGCTCACAACATCACAGCAGCTGCTAACGCACTCCATTGGCGCAGTCTCTCTCACTCTCCCTCTCCCTCTTGATTATATTCATAGCCTCCTCTAATAATGTATTAGAGGAGGCTATGTTATATTCCTTTATTTCTCTCTTACTCCCTCAATCGTTCCTCTCTCTATTTGTCTATCTCTTGATTATCTTCCTTTATTTCTATCTTACTCCCTCAATCGTTCCTCTCTCTATCCATATATCTCTTGTTTATCTTCCTTTATTTGTCTCTTACTCCGTCAATCGTTCCTCTCTCTATCTATCTATCTCTTGATTATCTTCCTCTATTTCTCTCTTACTTCCTCAATCGGTTCTCTCTCACTCCAAATATCTCTTCAAAATCTCTCCCTATAGAATAATTTTCTCGTTTCTTTTCTATTTCAACACTTATTTTATGAGAAGTTGAGAGATTTGTTAGTTCTTCTATACTAGACCAGATATAAAATTGATGAAATTAATCAGAAATGTTTAAGTTGGAGGAATTGAACAATTTTGAGTGATCTATATAGAAATTGACCTACTCTACTATAGCAAGTCAAGTAGAAGGGCAGGTTTCAAAACCTGATACTGTTCCTAGGTTCGTAGTATCAGTACCGATATATTTCAAATTCAAAAATCAATTTGTTCCCATAACTCAAACATGATACAATAAAAATTTAATTTGAGGAATCCCCCTACAAGACTATACAACATCTGTGTGTAGGGGGGAATCTTTCAGTTATACTCTCAGAAAGTCTTCAGCAATTAGATGTTGGACTTGAAATGACTTTTGAGATTGACTAAAATTGACTTGAAATGTTCGATGAAAAATACTATGAACGTTCGAAGAGTTGCTAGAGCATTTCAAGATGAAGCTAGAGAAACATCTTCATAAAGGTTGGAACACCATTCAGAAACATCTAGCGAAAAACTAGAGCAGCATCTTCAAATCGGTTACAACCCTGAAAACATCCAGCATATGAGCCACAACCTTGTTACGTTCAGATTTGCAGGGTTGTCCCAGTTATCATGTTGCTAGCAACGGTAGCTGTGTTACACCAAGGGGGAGCGGTGTGCTTTTATTAATGTCACATTAATTTAAAAGCTAATGTGCAAATGATGTTGGGATACCAGGACGAGGGCAGTGTGTCATACTCCACACATAACACCAGTGGTGTAGTTTCAGGATCATGTGTCATCGTTTATGCTATAAATAAGCAGGTGCTCAAGTATATGTTAGCCATGCCGCGACACACTAAACTCTCATCCTACACCAGATTCATATAAGGGTATAAAATAGGGTTCACCTGTATATATTTATATATTTCTGTATGATGAATCTGTCTCTGAGTGTATTATGTTATAAACATGTAACATTGTACCTCTTTATTATAACCTATGGCACATGATACTTAGTTATCATCGTTTGTAAAGATGGATGATACAGGTTTCTTGAAGTATAGTCACATTCATTTTATTTGATGCTTGGCATTAGATAGAGAGATATAATTTCTTGACGTTGCTGATGACCGTAGGGAACGATGGCAAAGAAATAATATATCTCTATGTATCTATTATTATTATCTATCTATGTATGTATTATCTATCTATGTATCCATTATCTATCTAATAAATGCCAAGCGTCAAATTGAATGAATGTCACTGTATGTGAGAGATTTGATTTGGCATTGAAGACCTATGAATAAATTCAGAGCGTTATACATGGTATATTTCAACCAAGACTAAGTTAATAAAGAATTTAATTTCTTCTCATTCATCCATCCAGACCAGATAACTATTCTACACTCGGGGCAATATTTCACAAGCATTAGCAATTATAACTAGACTTGAGCTATTCTGCTTTGAATTGCGTCAAAAATTTGGTATCGTAAAAACACGCGTCTCACATATTGTACTCAACAATTGAATGACAGCCTTAAATGAAAATGTTCTGAATCAAAATGGCTGATGGCCTGTGATTGGTTAGAATTGAGTGACGTAATAGATAGCAGTCGACCAATGGGAGTACAGGTAGGCGTTCCGAACACGCCTGCTTGTTTCCTATTGGTAGATTGAGCCTAGTAAACTCAGTAAGCTTAACGGAATTCCTTGTTTCCAGTTGTGTTAATATACCAGTACAACGGAGTATCCAAGGACCTGACATGATAGTGAACAAAACATGACAGTAATTTTTAAAAAGAATCAGTTGAATTATAAATAATGCCTGTATCACATATTTATGATACAATTCTTCTTTCTATTTTTCTTGATCTGGCTTCTACGTATATTCTCGGCTTCCAACACAACAAGGGTGGATAAACATTCAATATTATCCCAAATATGTTGGAAATCAGCCTCTCTCCATTTGAACGCATGTTGTTAAAGCATTGAATCGAAACATACAGATAATAATTGAAACCTAAAAGCTTCTTGAGAATGAAAAATGTATGAAAGGGGAGCCGGATTTGCAGTGGAGCAGTGCTTTTGAATATTTTATGAGATCTATTGATCGAAGCTTGCCCAGGTTTATGCAAACAGTCGAAAAGACACTAAAGCTATTCGGTTCCATTATCCTTGCACTAGACGCTTAAACCTGCAACCATTTCTCATCACTATCCTTTCAGACGAAAAAAAAACCTTCAAAAGCTTTCAATTCGAATTCATTGATCACTTCGAGTCAGAAAAAAAGGAGTTCTATGCACAATTATCCATTTGCACTCCAATTCCACAGGATGCATTGAAAAAAGCTAATTGATTGCTGGTACGTGAGGAGACCCCTCAACGCCAAATACAATTCAGAGATCATCATTGATTTTCCTCACAATGAGACCAGCCAGTTAGTTACTAATTATTCTGTGAGATGAATCATCCCGCATCCGCATCAAATCATTTCTGCTCTCTCCATCAAATCTCTTTATTATCTTCCCTTTCTATATTTCCATCCTTTTTACTGAAAACAATAGAAAATGTTTCATTCAATTTTTCACCTTGATAATGTACCAGGACTAGACTATTTTATAACTAATAGCATAGACATAATATACTAACTATATAGAGTTGTCTATGCTAATAGGTGGATGGTCAATCTTAATATTATTTTACATTATCTACAGTACATGAGATCATGGGGATTCGATATCTTTCATGGATGCTTTCAGATAAATTGTGTATTATAATAAATTACCCTCATCTTCAAAATATAACAGGATCATTCTCCCTACCCTAACAATATACTATACTTCAAACTACATGACTGTAAGGAGATAAATTCCATTCTATTCAATAAAATAGCAGTGAACAGTTGAATAATTAATTTAATTTTAATTTTTCATGATTTTTAAACTATACTACTTTATTTATAGGTCTAATAGTTCTTGTTTACTAAAGATTCTCAGTCCCAATATCAAATGATTTTGAACAATATTTCTTTCCCCACACTCTTTAAAATGGTGATACCCTCGTGGAGACCTAGGAAATGGCTGCCTTTGAAAACAAAATGGCGAAACCCACACTGAAACTTGTTGATTGGACGAGACCTTCCACTCCCACTTTTAACAACGGGAGAAACTGGCCAATGGGAGGCGAGTATTAAAGACAGTACCAGATTTCTTGTTCACCATTCTTTCCGATATACAGCGTTTGTGATACTATTTAGATACAGTGACTGTGTAGTTATTATAGTAAAATAGGCTCCTTCACAAGTAAATCTGTAGGCTACATTGTGGATAATCTATTTTCACGTGCTTTCTCTGCTGATATTTAAAACTCAGGATTAATTATATTGAATTGTTTATATGATAGCCTATCCATGACCATAGCCTGTCGAAAATTGAGAAATTCAACAACAAAAAATTGATATTCATTTAGGATTTACTAGGATTCATCTAAAATATCATAATAACCTTAGAGAAAAATGCTGCATATTATTGAAAAGTTCAACCAATTCAAGTAATGAAGCGAATATTATACATTTTTTACATTTGTATAATGAAGAATCACTACCAATTCGATATGAACGGCATATCATGATTTATTTCTATAAAGTTCTGGAAAGTTCTTCATCGTCCTGGTTTTAATTTTGGCTATGGCGATTTTCACTCCCCCTTCAATAGAACTTTGATATGGTGAAACACGAAACAGTCCACTCTCAATGTGATTCCCCCAAGAAAGCGGCCCTCCCAAGGAAATATTAAATTTTTCACCCTCTAAAGAGTAAAGACCTCTAAGAGTGGATGTGAAACTGGCAACCAGCTGGTAGGCCTTAGCCCACATAGGGCTGTTGAGCCATTGACAAACAAACAAAGAGTAAAGACACATTTTTATGCTTCCGAAGCATGAGAATCTTTTGTTTTGGTTTACGGTAAAACACTAAGTTAATGTAGTTTCTTCCAGTTACCAGCACAATCCTACTTTACAGGTCTGTAAGGGACTGTCCCCCGCAATTAGATTGCATTTTTTGAATTTTTCAAGGTGTAGCTGACTGTGCTTCGTGAGCTGTCCTCCATACTTATTGATCTCGGTAGCAGCTAATCATAATAACCCCGTTATCAGTGTCACATCTACCAGCGATTATTAGCGACACGAGAGAAATGAATTTACGCTTTTTATTGAAGTACTGCACTTCATCATTCGTGTGTTTGCTATTTCACACAGACTGCTGTTATTGCTGTACAGTTGATAATTCAGCAGCAAGTCTTGTGGTATTACACATCGTTAACTTTTACTATTGAACATTTTCCTCAGTTCGTGTTAATGTGGATATTAATGTGTTGACTTTTACGGCCATCCTAGAAGTTGAGTTTGTTCAAGAGTCGTTATTTTCAATTTGAAATTCTAATTCTGGCCGATGCTGGATGTTAGTATTGATAATTGGTTGCCCGTGCTGGGGGCTCCTTCGCTCATAAACTATTTGAACTGCGGGTCACCAGCTATTATAGTTGATAAATCATACCATTTGTCTCATATTGGACAGCCTGGCCGGGTCTTCTACGAGTCTATCATCTGTCAGCTGTTGCAGTAATGTACGGAAAGGGTCGGTCCTTCCCTGGATATTATGTTGCTCAGAGTCGTAAAAATGTTCATCGGGCTACAGAGAGAAAAATATCTGTCACAGTAATCAAAACGTTCTCTTCCAGCTGCTTGTGAAGCTATCAAACTCTCACTACGCCCTTTCGTCTGTCACTTCCAAGGATAATATTTCTTAATTTCTTCAAATCCTCATTCAGTCGCTTTTCATGTAGTACCAATTCTACCAATCCTTTCCACAATAAAAATTTATTCACTCTATGATCTCTAAAACTTTCAAACAATTTATTCAGACATTTAAAATTGAATGCAGAGGTAAGCCTCAAGCTAGTGGCATAGACTAACTATACAGTTAGTCTATGCTAGTGGATAAAAATGACAAGATTTTGGCTTAAGACATAAAAGTCTGATATTTGTTTGTAGCTTGTACATTACCGCACTATCACATTTACATAATCAAACGCTGCCTGAGAACTTATTTTAGGCAACGCACTATATGCTAATAACGTCGGCACGTGCGTGAACATAAGAGCATGCTTTTTTCTTTTGTATGGAGGTAGTATCCACACGTTGAAATTTCCAACGTATGCAGTCAACTAATCATGTTACAATCACCGTACGGCAAATACCACTATATATCTCTATACCCACTATACACCACTACATATTATCTATTGTTTTGATACATTAGTTCATCATTTTCATGAAAAAGTCAACAAAAACAATAATTTCCTTCGAAAACTTCGTACTTTGATGTTCGTAAAAGGCTTGGAATCCTCAGTTATTGGGAGCTGCTTTTTTCTCAACCCAATATTATATTAGGAAAGTAATGTCGAGAGTTGATGAAGTGTAACAGGAGTTACGAATAAATTTATTTCATACAAGTTGTAACCACAGAGCTATGAGACACGATACAAAAATTACCACAACACTGATGAATAGGCCTAAACCACTATTTTTTGAAAAAAGCGAAGAGTTAACAAAAAAATGGAAAAGGGAATCAAAATTGAAACCGATAGCCTATCATAAATTCGAATGAAAAATTGAATGCTATCAAATCAATACTCAGTAATATTAATCTAGATGACTTTGATACTAATTATTATTTTAACCTAAATCTATTTTGATAGAGGTGGTTTGAGTTACATCAGAGATAATCCATCCTCTGGTTTATAAACCATGTTTTATTAGTCTATTGTGCCTCCATTTAACGAAGGAGGAAAAATTGTAATTATTTCCACAATCAGGAATTGATGAATGTATGTTGGAAGAGACTCTATCGAAGAAGAGAATGTGGAAATGAGATGTATTCATATGACATGCAAATAGGACTCAACGAGTTATGTAAAAGAAACTTTGTTAAAAACTCAAAAGATTACAAAAAGCATTCATGAAACTTGAATATTTCTTTTGATATCAAACGTAGTTTAATTGAATTATACGTTAATTAGTTGTGTTCAAGTGAGTGATAATGAAGTTGATATAATAATAATTATCAACATTGCATTGTGAGGTCGTATTTCGAATCGATAAACTAATTAATTTGTTGAGGTTCCTAGTTGTACCGGATCATGACATCTTCAATCACGCAACAACGGTGCTGTTTGAATTAATTATTAATCAGGCTGAATTCTACTTTCGAAAGTTGGAAGAAGCTGGTAACTGATCGATTTCAACCTCTATTCACAATTGCTCTGATTGGTCTTGAATAATGAAGAGAGTTAATCTCGTTATGAGGCGCTCTACTCCAATTTATTTTCTTTCCCGAGATAATTGCTGAAATCTGTTCCGAATTATTATTGGTCTGAAATCGGAAATGACTGGCCCGGTCAAATTAGCAGTGATAACAAGCCGAAAATTATAATACAGAATTCTGAATTGTTCTCCATTAACTAGAGTACTGCACTCTTGAATGATTCTGATTTTGCCGAATTCGGATGACGCAATTCGAGTAGTTCCTGGAATTCTTATATTGAAAATAATTGAATATATTTAAATATTATATAATAATACAGTGTTAAAGCCTTGAATCGATGATAATAATGATACTATTCGCTATTGATGAAACTAATGAAGACCGTAATTTTACTGCTATAATAATAATTTCAATCCTGCTGAACTTAGTGGGGATTCAAGTGTGCTGAAGCAGTTCTTCATTTACTTGTATTCACTGTTTTATTTGTTAAGACTTTACATTTTCTCTCATGTTCTATGAATCATTCAACGAATATTCATTGAATTTCATTGTTATTCATGAGTTCGCAGAACTGTTGCAGCAGAAGTGGAACGGAAGAAGCAAATCAGCGACCCAAGACACCCTCTGTTCCACCATCAACCAACGGCAACAAGGCTCAAGTCAAGAAGGAGTTTTATCCAGTCAACAATACCTCTTACTACAACACCTGAACAACGAAGGTTGAATCTATGGCAGGAGGAACTGCAAAATCCGCTTCTGGAACTGAAAGAAAGTGCAAGCTGTGGTAGTGAACTCCCCTTTGCAACTTGGAAGTCTTTAAATCGACTACGCACAGGAGTTACAAGATGCAAATCAAACCTACTACGCTGGGGTTACATTCAGGACGATGCTGCCTGCGACTGCGGCTTGGAACAAAACTACACTCACCTATTGCAGTGCGAGTTGCTTGATACAAACTGCTCTCATGACGACCTCCTCAAAAGCAACGACAAAGCCCTTCGGGTGGCTAAATTTTGGGAGCGAAATATCTAGAAAAATAGAAGACTGGTGATCATGGACACGGAAAGTAAGTATTGTTATGATTGTATTTGATAACGTTTTTTTCAAACAGTCTTCTATGGCAATGGAGTGGTCCTTAGCCGAGGGCGATAAGCGGAACGGATTTTGACAGAAACGGCCACTCCCGTCTTTCGGAGGAGACGAAAAGCCGTCGGTTCCTTACTGCCTAAAAACAGTCGTCATCTCTCATCATCACCCCTCTCATTACCCACGCACAAGCCTAGAGCTCATGTGGGCATCACCCCCAAAAAAAAAATGCCTATTACTAACAATTATAATGGACTATTATTATGGTGGTTTTAATAGAAAAAAACGTTTGAGCTGCATCTCTCATAAAGTTAATGATTTCCATTTATATTCCAAGATTTCAGTTGACACGATACTACCAGTTTCATGATCACATCCTATCAAACTACAGAAAGATAAGTTATCTCTTCAAGCTGAACCAATTTCAGTAGACGGAAGACATTAGTTTTCCATGAACATTACTAAGATAGTACCAGTTTCATGATATCATCTCATGTGGAGTTATCTTCTCTTAAAACCACACCAGCATCTTTACGGTTATCTAGAAGAGACTGGAATCGCCGCTAGGATTATAATTATGCAAAATGGACCACTTGTAATCGGGTCGCTCATGATTATGAATAGAGGACATCAAAAACATTAGCCACCAGCCACTAATCTAGTGTGGCAGTATAGTTATATAGTGGGCACTAATCTGTGATGTGGCTTATAGTGTGATAAGACGTGTGTCCGTTATTGAATTACACTAATAGTTGGGACTGACTCAGCCGTCGCGGTCACAATGCCTAATCACGTGATATTGGACTGGCGATACGGAATGTGTGCATGCATGGGTGAGTGTATTAGATAGGTGTGTGTGTTTGTAGTGGTAGGTATCAATATCCGGACGATAGGGGACCGCTGTAAATAGGCCGAGCAGAGTGTTTTGTTCGTTTGATGTCATGAATTTTAATGGGACCTGGGGACAGAAGGGGTAGGGGGTGGAAGAGTGAGAGGGTTGCAAAAGTAAGTCAACCATTTGATGGGGAGGGGGAAGCGCAATTTCGTTCACAACCATTTTAATGAAACGCTCCCCACGTCGTTGCCTATACTGACAGTCAGCTCCCTGCCTGAAACCACCCCTCACGCTGGGTTATAACACTGACACAGTGTTCTAGTTACCTTACTGTATCACTTCTGGTCTTCTTTCGCTTCTACATTGCTTGTTGACTCCTGCCGCGAATATAATCGTATTCACTATGAGGAGCCTCTTCTATTTTTCCCATTTCACGCCAACCTACCACGTTCAACACACACTATGCTAGCATAATATAACCTTCTATTTTTCCTTCTACCCCCTTCCCCCTCCAACCGATGGCAGACACCAACTTAATCTTGGTAAATAAAGTTGCGTGCCACAATGCCGCCCACAAGCTCCCCCCCCCCTCCCCCCACTATAATAAACCGTGTTGCCTACTAATTGAGTGCGTCCTACTACTACTACAACAACAACTCCAAGAAGGGTCATGTTGGAGGAGTTTGCTTGCATGCCTTCTCTTACACCCCTCCCTCACAACCCCCCCCCATATTCACCTTCACCCCCCCATAAACAATATTGTGTGCAAAATTAGAGGAAACAGCCTGTCTAAAATGAGTTCCTTGTTTGGAAAAGTTCTCGACATAATTGGCCTGCTGCCTATTCGTGATCGAAATTGCCTTATAGACCTGGAAGGCAGCCGAATAATAGCGATTTTGTTGAATTCAAAGGCAGAACCTGTGTATCGGAGGTGTTTGAATAAGGTTTTGCCTGGAAATTTGTAGCATTACAGACTTCCGAGTGATTCGGAGTGGAACACGAATAGATTTGAACGACATGGTACGTACAAAATAATCTCAATCGATTTATACACAATTCGACTGATCAAAATCAATTTCGAAGGGGATAGATATGAGAGGCTGAGATAGAAGACCTTGGCATACGTGACAAATAATTAAATTCACTAGATGTTTTTTGAAGTATGTTACAGTATTTCCAACCAAAACAAATATTCTAGAAAGATCAAGTTCAATTTCAATTCTAAAAACAGTAATACTTCTTGGTTTTGTTTAGTGTAATCACTTATTGAAGATACTACTAGTAGGACTAATTGAAAAACCTCCTTAGCAAAATATTTTCAAGCTTCTGAATTTGCTATCTACCCTATATTGCCAATCTTGATTTCCTGAAAATTCATTGAGATCATTTTTGTAATCACTAATCAGAAATATTTCTGTAACCAAAACGTCCATAATAATCTGAGAGGAATCTCAACCCGAACTGGGAATTTTAAGCTCCGCAAAATTCTTTGTAGTCTGTTTCTTTGTCCTCTCTCTTTCTCCTCCTTCTCTTTCTCCTTCTTTTCTTTCTTCTCTTTCTCCTCTCTCTCTATCTCCTCTTTCTCTTTTCCCTCTTTCTCTTTCTCCTCTTTCTCTTTCTTCTCTCTCTCTTCCTCCTCTTTCTCTTTCTTGTCTTCCTCTTTCTCCTCTTTCCTTTTCTCCTCTTTCTCTTTCTCCTCTTTCTCTTTCTCCTCTTCGTCCCACTCCGTCACATCGTTTCCCGCAAGCAGCACCACATCATTCGGAAAAGACTGACATTGGAGCCGGGTAGAAATAGGAAACTAAAGCGGTTTTGTGTCTGAATAAAGATGCCGGCAGGCAGGGATGATAGCACAGCGATATTGGTTTGTTTACTGGGCTGATTATACTAAGCAGCAACAAGTTGTGTGCCGTAAGATTATCTTGTGCGCCCCGATTTATGTGTCGGCTCTCCATTCTTGGCAAGTGCCGCCGGATTTCCCATGGATGCTGCCTGTTATAGCATGCTCTCACTGCCTTGCCCTGTCACAACATTCGCCACACAAAATCGAATGCAACATGCGGCTGCTGTTCTTTGTGTGTTCCAGTTTTGTGTGTTGTGAGATAGAAATTCAGCCGATATCTCCCACCATTCACTTGGCTTTCAAGGAAAGCAATCCTCATAAGTAATTGAATTCTGCTTTTTTCATCCCTATTGAATCAATAAGAGAGGTACCTAGTATAGTCGACATGGAGAATTTAGAAGGTTATCTTCCAATTTAGGAGGGCTTTATTGGGCCCTTGAGAGATATTGATAGCTCTGAGAAGGAAAGGGAAAGAAACAAAAGGATGAAGACTAGAATATAATAGAAAATTATAATAATTAAAATAACTACACAAAGATTAAGTCTATTCTACACATTCATTTCTGGTTCAAGGACCAAGGTGTTATTATGTATTTTAATTATCATTATTACGGGACAGTTCTACAATATAAATAGTGACTCTAGAATGTTTAGAAAATTATAATCACATTGATGAGATGTTCCTCCCGCGCACGGATCAATATACCATGAGGAGATGTAATATAAATCCATGTATTGTTATTGCATTGTATACATATGTATTGTATTCTGCATTGTGTTATTTTATTCAGGATAGATAGCCTAAATTGAATCCATTCTGACTGAAGAAGGGGATAAAAATGACGGGAAATGCAGGAGTGAAAGAATAGTGGATAAATGAAGGAGGAGACGAAAAATGATAGGGGATGATGGAAAGCAAGATAAAGCAAGAGATAGAGTACACAAAGAATAAGAAATACAGAAAACGCTGCTCCTTCACAAATCCTTAGAAGCAGCCTAGAAAGAAGCTTTCCTTTCTGCAATCTTTTTGTTGGAACTCATTTATCCTAAGCTTCCTACCAGCGGCGTTTTGGAATTATATTTCCTCGCTGCACCGCTTGCTTTCTTTCAGAGCCGCGCGCTTCTCTTTGTTCCACTTTGAAAATTGGAGACGTCCAACCAACAGCTGCCATTCCCGTTTTCTAGGTCACTGTGCAACCTTCACTGTCAGCTTAATTTCAAAGTCACTAGGTGCTACAACACATCTGAACTTATCGATATCATAAATTCTAGTTGCACGCGAGTTATAAATACTCATTATTACGCTCTAAACAATTTCGGTTTCTAATTGAGACGTTTTTAGAGTGTAAATTATATTACATTAATTATATTTTCATTTGTCATTTAGTACTGCTTTTGACTTAGTTTCTCTTTCTTTAAAAAGAATAATACAATAACATATAAATAAAAAAAAACATTACAACAAAAACAAAAGAACCGTGAAACCACAGTTAAGAAAATCCTATTGCATGCCTTCTAGTCAAGTATCGTACAATACATAAAAATGGTAAGCCAACTAAATATTATCTATAAAATGAACAAAGACAAATTAAACCTCAAGTCAGCGAATAATTGCGAGTTTATTCGATCAGCTTGCCACGCGTGAACAAGTCGACTCGACCCTTGAAATTCAGACACGGAGTTCCGGACAAGAAAGAAAAGTGAAGAGCGATCCGCCGCATGAATGGGATTAGTAATTTGTAAGTCAGTTGAGCAGATTTGCTCGCTGTCGCTTGAGAAAGTTCGCCCTCAAATTTCTGGCAAGTTCGTCCTTATCAGGAGAAATGACGGCTGGGCAGGCGTTTTTGCCAGACGTTTCAATTCCGACAAAGAGGAGGAGATGAAGGTAGTAGGAGAGAGGGAACGTACAAGAAGCTGTTTGGGCTTTGAGGTTGGAAAGAGACAGACGATCAAGGGTTATATTGATGGAGAGAGGATGAGGCGGGCGACTTTGCCTTACTGGATAATCAAAAGAAGTTTTCCTGGTTCCTCATCAATTCGACAAGACTCTGAAGCGATGCTTCTAGCAGCCATTAGCAGAATTAATTGAAGGATTCCCAACTGTCATTCCTCTTTATTTTTTCAAAGTCCTGTCTCCGAACTTGAGAGTCGTTCATTAATTGACGTGGAATGGGTCCCCGGTATTTGTGATTGCTGTACTCGTTACGGAACAATCTACTCTTTAGAACAAATGAGACCTTGTAAACACTTTCGCCTATCCAATCTCATTTATCTGTCACCACATTTATTATTTTATTCATTATTTATTCCTCATTATTTGATTCCTGTCTGTATAACAAAAACTATGGTGTAATTCTATATAATGCTTTGTGATTACTAGTATATTGCTAGTATTACTAGTGTAATACTGTATAATGCTGGTAAATAACTATTAAATACTGTATATAACTAGTAAATACTGAATAATCACATTGTGGCCAACTGGTTATGGTGAAAAGGTCCATAACAATGTCTTGAAACCAGCGACCACATAATACAATTTGTGTTATTTTAAATATAATTTAATAATAATTAAATTTCATTTGAATATAATTTAATAATAATTAAATTTCATAATAATATAATTTGTATTATGTGGTCGCTGCTTGGAACATTACTATACTCTTATTTTATACTCACTGCCATTCTTAGCATTTTTGAGCATTCACCTCTTTCCTACAGCATTCAAGCTTCAAGTAGGTTCATTTATGATGACTTCACTTTTTTATTGTTCAGAAAAAAGACTCAAGTTTCTCCGAAGACTTTCGCATCTTCAGCTATTATCAGTCACTGCTAACTCAGTCATAACACTATAGATTTATTCCAATAATAATACAGAGAAAGAATTAATTAGATTGCTAGGAATTGTTCAGTGGTATAGTGCGATTCACATCAAGAAGTCAGCATTGCTTAGATGGTAATTTGCTATCCTAGTTCAGCACAAGGCAGTTGCTGATGTCTCTATCCTATTCGCACTGTGCATAGTTGCCGCACTGTGCATTGTCGTCGCACACAGTCCCAACAAGCGCGTTTGGTGCAGTTTTCTCTTTCTCTCTCAATGAAACTTGGCATCAATGCTCCTCATATAAACAATGCTGACTTCTTGACGTGAATCGGACTATATCAATTTCAGAAGCTATCAATTCTGTTGTAATTATTAGAGTATTTGATAGCATTAAAGGGATTTCTCTCAACTATGATTTAAATCATAATAATTGCTGTCTATGTGTTAATAGAGTATAATAATTATGAATATAATAAGCTGATGTTATTTCCAATTCATGTTTATATCATTTCACGATTTTGGACCGAAAGTCTAGACCTCTCTCTCTCTCACTTCCCCTCTCTCCCTCACTCTCTCTCACACACACTCTCTCTCTATCTTCCTCTCTCTCTTATCATTTACATTTGATCAGCACGGTGAAATCATCTCAAATTTCCATTGCAGTTGGCAGTTTCCCACGGTGTCGAATGACCCAGAAATAAATTTCTCGGAATTCGGGATGCAGTATTTAGTAGTTGAATTCCACGAGGTTTGAAATTTTACGCTGCTGACACACTATCAAACATTTTACATCAAAACTTTTTCCAGCATATTTAAATAACATGAATGAAAGTGTTACCTGATTGGTATTTAATGGTATACGTTGGCAGCCCATTAGCCTGGTTTTCATTGATAGAGTTAGTGATAGTAATAGTGGAAATTAGAGAATAATGGGCAAGTACTAATTATTATCTTGTTAACTTCTCCAATGAAAACGTTCATGGAAGAGTAGAATACATGGTAGTATCATGATAAAATTAATTCTAGCATTCTTTCAGTTCTAGTAGAATTTTTAGAATGCCAGCTACTCTAAAATGAAACCCCGGCTCTAAGGAGGAACTTCTATTACAGAATGTTGGTATGAATCCCATTTTTCCGAAGAACATAGGGGAAATGAACTTAGATTATCGAGAAAAGTGAAGTAAGTAGGCCTATAGGATATTGTACTGCAGAATGATGGATCAAACCCTAATAAACAAAAAAGATCAGATGGATAGAGAATAAATGTATGGAAAGATTAGACACCCTTTCCCCCATTGAAATATTGTGTTCCCCCCTCTAAGTACGTTTAATTATTCAGGAGCCATCCTAGAAAATTACTACTTACTACAAAAAAAATTAATGAAAACTAAAAACTAGTTTGTAGAATAAAATTACAAAAACTAAAATTACTACAAACTCTATACCAGTTTGCTTATCACTATAAACCATTCATTTTGAATGAAAGAATAATTTTGAACAATCTGTCTAGGATGAATACAATGCTAACTGAATGGGATCAGCTGATCCAAAGTAGTTGATCTCGTTCGGTGTAGCCCATCATAAAACTAGTCACGGATGTAATTGAACAACCGAATTAAGGTCAATTCCCACATTGACGACAACGATACGACGACGACATTCTCATTTCATTCTGCGCATGCGTCACCAGCCCATGCTCTGATTGGTCCATGTCTATCTTTGTTTACAAATGATAGCTCTCAAGTCTCAAAATTGCAGTACCGGTATGACTTGAAAAGGTTTGTATTATAATTTTATTTACTGATTATTATATTTGTATTGTCGTACTAATATTATTAATATTAATTGACAATTGATTCCGAACAGCGAACATTCAAACTTCTTACCAAGTCACTTAACCTAGAAATTCGGCTGGTCAAAAGTTCTAAAAGGATGGACCAATCAGAGCGCGGGCTGGTGACGCATGCGCAGAACAAAATGAGAATGTCGTCGTCGTGTCGTTGTCGTCAATGTGGGAATTGACCTTTATATAACTGTTTTATTGGCAAAAATGTTGATATGGATTTCATGATCCCAAAGAATGACGGAGGGCTTACCGAGGAAAACGCTATGTTGTTATTTAACGGAGTGGAAAACCGAGCACATTTCTAGGGGGTGGGATATAAAAATAGCTGAAATGACCGAATATCGGAATGTACTTTTTGCGGGTTGGCCGAGGTATTTCTGACGCTGTATACGTACGTATGGAATACGTACGCCAACAATCGAGGGAAAACTGTTCGTTGTAGGCCCCTTGGAATTTTTCGAGGGGTTTGTATTCCAGCTGATGGCGTGGTAGGAGTAGGCAATGGCAGGATATTGAAAACACGACGTGAGGCTGCTCTCGTGTTGCGTGAATGTTTCCGCTAAATGTTTGGCGCAAATATTGACGTCCTCTCGCCCAGAGATTTGCCTCAGGCACCTGCCTGCTCTGCAAAAATGAAAAAAATACCTGGGGGTGGAGACACCCCTGACTACTCGAACCTTCTCCTCCACCCCTACCCACCCGCTGTCACCGAATATCCACCCCCAAACTTCATTATTACCAGCAGCTACCAACACTCTTTACACGGTGATCGTTCGTTAGCCTTCTAAACCAAATCAAACAAATAAACTCTCCTCCACCCCCCCCCTTCACCCACCACCCCAAACCGTCCAGTCATTTTGACACACTCATATGTCAAAGCGAGTCCATATTTGAATCAAAACATTGCTGGCCTTTTTCACAGAAATGAGCACAGCTTTTTATTACGCTTGTAAGCCGTGCCGTGTATTCAATTGACTCTGTGAGTTCTTGTGTAAACAGAAATTTTCCTAAAACTATAACGTGTTATAGAATAGACTGTTGTTCACTTGGCATTATTATAATGATTGAAATAACGAAATTTCTCCACGCGAAAACATAATCACATTGAACAATTGAAAAGTAGGCCTAATAGTGATAATACCTGCATTAATTAATACCACCAATTAATACGATAATTCGGAAACTATGGATAACCATGGAAAATGTCTAGAATGAGAGTGGTAAGATGTAACTTAATCTGTGGAGAAAATCTCATAGTCTCTTAGCACGGCCAAGTGTTAATGGAAAGAAAGTCCTTGGACATCCTTTTCCAACAATGGACATTTAAATATCCAAACTTCGCCGTTTCATGTAGATAAATCTCACTTATGTAAACATTATCATATTGCATTTAATATTTATATTCTTGGAAAATATATAAAATTAAAATTATAGTTACAATACATAAATTAATAGAATATTATATTTACAACTTTTGTAATCTAGAATCTAAGCAGTTATAATCCTTGTTATCTACATGGATAAAGTAATCTTATTATTTTCATCTTATCCTTTCATACATTTTAGTTTCTTAGTCAATAGAATATCGAATACATCATTAAAAATGTGGGAGGTTTTCAAGAAGCATGGAATAAGGCTGTACTTTGTAATCCATTGGAATCTATTTTTTCTATTTAGTGACTTTGACGTTGAACTGATGACTATGAACTGATAGTAACACAAGAACATGCATGGAATGAATGAATGAAGAATTTATGAATGGAAGAGTCCTGGAAAGGCTGGAGTGAATTTTTTTCTTATTTGTTACCGAGTAGTGTGAACCTATTGAGGCGGATCGACCGACCGGCCATCAAGGGGATTCATGCAATTAAAACGGTATTATGAGTCAATAATCTGCTGGTTAGTAGCGACCATTCATGAGACTGCCAGGAAATCTCTTCAGTACGAATGCCAGTCTGATTACTATGGCGGTGGGAAGGGGGCCGGATTTACTTTAGCCGGAGAAATCTCTACTCGGGCTAGGCTGGCATCCCAACATCAATTGAGAATCTTGTTGCCAATGGAACGAAGAAGCCTATTGGAAATCGCAGGTCCTTCAAGCGAGAAGCAATCGATTTCGTCCTTCGGCCGCCTCTTCTCCTTCAAATTCTTCTTCTTGTTCTTCTTCTCCTTCCCACTCTTATTCTCTTCCCTCTCTTCTTCATTCTCCAATCTTTCATCATTTTCTGACAAACTTTAAAAAAAGTCTAAATAAATATAAAATCTATCTGAATAAATAGATGAATAAAATGAATATTTGAAAAATTCTCAACTTTTTATTACTTTTGTCCCTTGCCTCTTCTACTTCTACACTTCTTTTTTCACTTTATACGAGTATCTCTTCAATTTTCTTCTTTTCCCTCGTCTCCTTTTATGCTGTACGCTCCTCGTTTTTACCTCCCACTCTCCTGCTTTTTTTCTCCTCTTCTAGCGCTTTCTCATTCTTCTCTTACTTCTTTTCCTACTAATTCTTCTAATCCTCTCATTTCTCCTCTTTCTTCTCCTCCTCAGTCTTTCATTTCTCCTCCTCCCCCTATTTTCATTCCGTTTTCTTCTTCTCTACGTTCTTCTTCTGTTCCTTCTTATCATCCATTCTTCCCTTCTCCTCCTTCTTTCCCCTTCTCCCTCCTCCTTCAATTTTGCTTCTTCTGCTCCTCTTCTCTTCTTCTCCTTCTCCTCATTTTCTTTATTCTCCTCTACTCTCTGTCCCACCTCTCCTGCTTCTCCTCCTTCTTTTCAACATCTCCTCCTCATACTTCCTCTTAATCATCCTCTCCTCCTCTTACTTTCCTTCCCATTTCTCTCCATTGTCATTTCCTTTACCTACTCATTCTCCTTCTCTCTCTTATCTTCCCTTCCACCTCTCCTTCCTCTCTACCTCCTCCTCATCACTCCTCATCTCCCTTTTCATCTTCGCTCACCCTTCTCTTCATCTTCTTCTCCTTTTCTTTCTTTGTTCGTCATTTTTCCCCTTTACTTTTTCCTCTTCATCGTCCTTACCCTTTTAAATCTAGTGCGAGCTGCTCCTCTATCTTGTCTTCTCTCTCTATCTTCTAACTTCTCTATCATTGTCTTCTCCTTTATCTTCTCCTCCTTGTTTTTGTGATCTCCTTCTTGGCATCTTCTCCTTCATTTTCTCCTCATCCGTCTGGATCCCGAGGTTGCAATGGCTTTGAACTCCACTCTAAACAGTTCGTTATCAATCAACGGCTGCAAGGAATTTGCTGCTTTTCCACTCCGCCATTCCATGGAAGTTCGAAACGGCCAAGTTTTAAACTGGCATTAAGAGAGTCGTTCATCTTCCGCATCCGCTTCTTTGTGTGATGTATGCAAAGCGAGATTGCAACATCCTCAGACAGGGGTCACTAAATTGGCAGCAGCTTGATGAATTTCTCATTGAAAGGAGGCGATACTCTATTTTCAATCGTTTCAAAACCAATTATGAAAATATGAAACATCCTCAAACGTTTACTGAATAAGTCAATCATTAGTGGCGAAGCGTGGTATACTTATTTGGTCATCGCCGGGTATATTTCCTATAGGTCAATTATTGACGGTAGCATAATGCATTTCTCATTTAAATGATGCAACACATTATTTTAAAACTATTATAAAACCTAATGATGATGTGGAGCATCCTTGAACAAATAAACATGGGTCACTGAATTGGCAGCTGTATAACGCATTGCCCATCGAAATAAGGCAATGAGGCTATATTTCAAACTCCATTTTGAACCACTTGAGAAATTCATGACGGAATTGTTGGAATGTTTGAGTCTGCAAGCTTTCCTAGAATTTCGTTCATTCAATATAGCTGATCTTACTACCCCTAGTCAGCCTTAATAATAGAATTGTTCTAAAATTGAAATATCTCTCGACAAGTTTTCCTAGTATTTCCATCATTCCAAAGCTAATGCCAAGATCTTACTTCCACTTGTCAGCCTTAAATAATAAACTTGCTTTATAATAGCATCAAGCTTTCCTAGTATTTTGTTCATTCCATAGGTAATGGAGAGATCTTACTCTCACTAGTCAGCCATAATAATAAAATTGTTTTACAATAATTATTAGTATCAATGTTCAATAGCGAACAATGTAGGCCTATATGAATTAGTTCCTGATGATAAACCATTTTGTTTTGGTAGAGCAATAGCTCTGAATATACATTCGTGATAGACGTTTTCCCTGAACATTTTCTCGTGGACTAGTATTTCAAAATCCTATATTCTTCAACTGTATTTGATTAGTGTATATTCAGAATTCATAATCTTATTAGTAGATACTAATGTACTATCCAGAAGAATTATCAAGAAAATAAGAATATTTCATCAGCGTTACCTTTTATATCGGATTCTGGATGAATATGTTTGAATTTCACATTTTTTTTGTTAAGTATCCTCGTGTTCCTCGTGTTGGAAATACTCTACTTGAAACAAGGTGAATTGAGTACAATATTTCTCATTGCAATCATTTCAAATAGGGATTCCATTTTCATGCATTGCCATAGATTTCCATGAAAAAGAATTGTCTTGTTGAAATATCTCTATCAAGGTGAATTGAATACAACTTTAATAATAAATTGAATATTACTTAAACTTTAGTTAATATTAATATTATGAACTTTAGATAATTATACTCCTCAATATAATTATATTATCAATATTGATAATTATATAATATTACTCCTCACGATTTTAGAGAGGTATTAGTGACACAATAAAAATTACAATCAGATTACTATTTACAATTTGACGCTTGGCATTAGATAGATAGATGGAGATTATTATTTCTTGACGTTGCTGACGACCGTAGAGTACGGTGCCAAAGAAATAATATCTCTCTCTCTATCTAATGCCAAATGTCTAAATAAATGTGTTTTTTTTTTTGTTTTTTTTTATCGTATGGCTTTTTATCGGTGGGGAGACCCTTACGGGTAGGTTCCACCTCGCCTTATTTTTTGTATCGGTCACCCATAAATGTGATTATAAATAATTATATTATATTGATCAGAATTAATCAGTGATCAGTCGAAAACAAACTGGTACGTCCTTGTCAAATAATAAACTTTGCACAGATTTGTAGCGAATGACCCCTTTTGCAAACAGAAAACACTGCAGTATTGATATTGAAGGTCAAGCGAAGCCTGTCACTCTCATAATCTATTACTACTCTACGAGGGGGCAATCCCACAATCCCTCAACAACCGAAATAATGCAGAAGTGAATGGGGAAAGCGCAAATACAACAGTATATACTTGGTGGAATACGAAGTATATAATAGGCTAAGTACTGGAATACTTGGCATTGATTTGCACATTCTGCAATAGAGATATTGTTTCCAGGGCTTGTTACGCCTCTTGTTTGTTTATTCTTGAATTTGAAAAAGCATTCAATGTCAACTGAACAATCGATGAACACCGGTTACTGAGAAGGAGAGGGTTGATAAGGAGTTAGGGTGGTTGAAAAGAGAGCGAAGTAATGCATTCTTGAGACGTTTTCAGTGGTGTTACACTGGGAAGGAGTCACCGTTCTGAATAATTAAGGCCTGCTCGACTTGTCAGCCGTTCTGTTGATTTATGAACACGCAATCAGATACATAGTATTATTATTATTCAAGTTGCCGCTGGTTAATACGGCGAGGAAAATACAGGTTACACTCTCCTTTCGCCTTCCTTTCTCGCTTTCCACCTCCCACTTCTCTCCTATCCCGTTTAATTTCGTTTGACACCACCTTTTCCCTCGCTACAGAGTTCGCTGCCAGTCATTAAGAGTTATATGCCTCTGCCCACAATCCCCCCCGGGCCCCTAAATACGTGTGTTATTGCCGTTGACAAAGCACCGAAGGGATGCTCCGTCTATTAAGCCCTTCGTGGAACGCATTATTTCATAAGGCCTTCATAAAAAAACGGGCTACCTGTATAAAGGTCAATGTTTGATAAACATTCAAGAGAGGCTACTCGGTAGATCCATGAGAGCATAAATTTCTGAGATAACGAGAAAAACATGAAAAAGAAGTATACATATCTAGAAAAAAGCCTACGTTTCTTCTGGGTTGAATTTTTTTACGGTGAATTAGAGGAATTGAGAGATGAATTTCCACTTCAGTACTGGATAAACATATAAATATCATCAGTTGACTCTAAGCATAGACTAACCATATAGATTTGGATTATCTTTGCTCTAACTTACTACATTCTGCTTTTGAACTCCAAAACCTAAATGACATCAGGAGAGAAAAAAAAACAGAATCAAAGTTGAAGCATCCTGAAAAGATGAATAGTAGTTATTCTATCTCGAGTGAAATATAGCTATTATTCAGTGGATTAAAGAAATAGGTAGATGAATTACTACTGCAGTACTCTACTGGGTAAATGTATAAATAGTAACAGTTACTTATTTACCACTACTTCATTCTGCTTTTGAACACAAAAACCAAGATGACATCCATTGTAGTGAGTTCTTAGCTTCTAGAGATAGTTCAAGTTTAAAGTAAATATATAAATGGCTGATAAATTATTCTGTTTGGACCATAAGGTGTAAAAATTCAAAGATTCAAGTGTTCAGTAAAAATTATGGTCTAAACCTAGAGGACATATTAATGAGAAGATAAACCTAAACATATTCTAAATCTAAAGACATATTAATGAGGAGGTGCACCTAAACATATTCTGAATCTAAGGACATATTAATGAGGAGGTAAACCCAAACATATTCTAAACCTAAGGACCTATTGATGAGGAGGTAATTCTTATGCTAATAGGCTACTTATATAAAATGATGTTATCGAATAATGGAAGTAAATGGATATAACAATATATAATGACTGCCTTTATTTTTGCCTAGAAGGGCGAAGTTAGGGTGCAGTCGGACATCTCTCACACTCAACCTTGAAGTGTATTGGAGTCTTGAATTTGAGCTCCACAAAGTCAAGAATGCTTACTTAATGTTTTAATAAAGTATTACACTTCAAGATGTTCCACACTGTAAAAAAGCCTAGGGTAAGTCAGCTATAACAACAATAGCTGTTGCCAAACAAAAATATTTTGATTGCGGTAATTTGCAAAACATGAATGAGAAGTGTTTTTCGATGAAATGTTTTCAATTACAATGAACTAGTAAAGGAATCTAGAATTACATGTTCAAGATAATCCAATTATTAATTTTGAGATATTATAAGTGTTTATTTCATCAGAATGTTTTTCGGAACTGAATTGACAAATTCGCAGCACTTGAAAGGGTTTGATCTTAGAAGCGATAATCTAATAACGATCAATTTGTAATAATAACGATTTCGATACTTTCTTCTTTCCGATACGTGAACCAGCAGTGGTAAATAATAATATTGAGGATCGGCGGTTTTGGATACTGTACATTGTTATCAAAAAAATTGGGCAGCAATAGTTGTTGAAGTATTAACTACGGAAATAATTTCTCTAAAATATTCATGACTAACGATCGTGCTTTAGGTGGGTACGCTCACCAGGCCTCTAATGATATATTATTACGAGCAACGCACAGAATATTCATGAACAGGACTCATTCATTTAACGCTTCAGTTTTAAAGCTTTTCTAACACACGCTTAACGAAACGACAAAAATCCACAACATGAATTGGAAAGTTGAGTGGTGATAAATTGTACAGACAGTAACAGAAATCAAATTCTTCCACAATTATCATTGATAATTACTGGCAACAGAATAATAATTACAGCCTCGAGTGGGTCTCAATAATAATTATTTCTTACCGTACAATTTGTTGGTGAAAGACTAGTGGAATTTTTATTGTTCATGGTTGAGGTGTATGAATAGTCAATTAGTAAAGCTGGAAATAATTTCGGGGTAAGTGAATGAATGAATTTGAAATTGTACTCCAACTATTAGAGAAGCAACAGATAGTAGTAGTTTTGATACAGACAGTTATCTACTCATCAAAACTGATTGGAGAGAGCTCCTCAATGTTCATACTTTACTTAATTTTAATCATAGTTGATCAATCACGAACGAATAATTATAACATATAGTCCAGTGCAGCTCACTGTAGCTGTAGTGCTGCACATACCATGAGCAGCTAACTCTCGTCAGACATTTCTGAATATGTTCAATCAAACTTCAAAAGCAAATCATTACCATCTAAAACATTGTGTTGTATGTTCCTGGTCAAAGTATTGATACCGGTATTCTACTGTTCTTCGGAAATTCACACAGTATACACAGTACACAGTAAGGTCGATGTAGGAAGGTATACTAGTATACTGTATACTGTCTACTAGTATACTAATATACGGTATACTGTATACTGTCTACTAGTATACTAATATACTGAATGTGCAAATGATTTATAAATGAATGTACAAACCGATGTGTGAATGTATAAAGAATCTACATCTAGAAACTATATTATTCACTGAATTCTTGAAAATGATGATGTAAAAGAAATAATAAAAAATCTCGAAATAGATATGTAAGAGCCCTCATCACACCATGTAAGGGTTACACGTGGGTACAAGGAACCGTCACAAATAGGAATCCAGTATTAATGAGCCTCACACTAAAGCATTGTTCACTCTAGGATATTCTTGGACAATGATATTCCCATTGTCTCCTTAGTCTAGGGATGACTAAAGTTATGACGAATAATTTGTCATGGTATTGTGGGAGACAATTCACCAAAATGACTATCGATTAAACAATTAAGAAGAGGACCCAAACCTTGTTATTGTCGATGAAGGCCTGAAAAGCACGGACAGGATGAATAAAGCATGCAATCATTTCCTGTATATAGACCAGAAATTGTTGTCACTAGCAATTGCCAAATTCATAATTCCGCGTTCAATTCTCTTTCAGTTTGAAGGGTTATGTTTGAATAATTTTCATGTTGGTTGCTACTGAATGAATAAAGGATGTTATTTTGGCAAAATGCAAACCGAGATCCAAAATAGGAAGTAGGCATGATGTTTTTCCGAAACTCAAATGTGAGAATGCAATTTGTATTACGATAAGAATTTCTCGATAGACAGAATTGATGACAGTTTGCGATTGAAACACCTTTTCGTGGAATTTGCTATAATCTATTTCATTGATGTACATAGCTTATTAGAAAAAAACGTTTCTATATACGTGTCTCCACATGAATGGATTCAAAGATATCGAGGAAAATTGAAACCCTGGTAATACAGAATCAGTGATTCAATTATTGAGTAGTCTTCACAAGTTCATTTTCTGCTAATATCGGAATCGGAGTTCAAACTAATTGTTCAATTGTGAACAATATTCAATATACAATATTATACATATACAATCCTGAGTAGCCACTTTAATATTACATCAGTTAGGAAAAAATGGAATAAAAAGAGAAATTATTAATCGAGAGAATATCTATAACATCAGTAGTTGCATTACAGTGATAGCGGTGTTGAATATAAAGACTGGCAGTTGTGACAGCCACAAATGAATTGAGATATCAAGATACTGAATAAATTTGCGTTTGAAATATTTCTAATATTTTTATTCGACATGGATAACTACCACAATATCAACTTCATTACTACACAAAATGATGGCGTATTGTGAGCCAACAAATCAAAATATTTTACCCCATTCAGTTCAGAGCAGTTAATCGAAAAGAAAGATTTTGTCTACGTGAGAATCCAACTCTGCCCTAGGCAGATGAGCCAATCCACAAAAATGAAAATATCATTAAGGCTAATACCAACTTGAAATATTGTTTTGGAAGCTTTGTTGAATTAAAGGCCAAATCAAAATATTTTACTCTAGTGGCTATTCATGATAGAGACTATCACAATTACCTTCCTACAATATTGTAAAATAATTGAGATTATATTATATAAGCTAGATCGATTATATTCATATAATCAATTCACAATTGATGCAGCTCATTTAATAGAACCGTTAGTTTATATTCTCCAGCATTTTGGGAAATAATCGAGATTGCCCGATTCCCAACGCAGGCTCATCAATGACGTTCGGATGATGAATTTATCACCAGAAGCGCAGCCAACAATGGTATGCAACTTTCGAGAGTTTAGCATTGTTAAACGAGCGCTTAACATTGTCGTATCACAACATATGCTGCGAGAGACAACATGGCACGGATTGTGGCGGCACTATGAATTATTTAATAGGTCCCAATTTTGGCGAAGGGCTTATTAAATATTTGGAACGCAGCGTGCAAGCGGGCCGTCCGATATATAAATGGTATGGCGCAAATATCTGTCGCATTCAATTACTGGCTACATGGCGGCGCTTCTATTCATCAGGCGGCTCTTTTCGAGAGCGCAGCCGCCACTCAGAAAACATCGCGCTTTATGAAGCTGTAAATATGAATAAATCAAGCCAACCTCTTGTCTGTTCATTTCATCCAGCCACTGAATTGTGAATCTCGTTTGCAATGAATAACCTCGCATTCTCGAATAAATTTGCACTGCTTGAACTTATTACGATATAGGTAGCGTATGTGCTGCTGCTGTCACATTCATGTATGTAGTCTGTGCTCATTAAATAATCACTGTATCCCTTGTGTGTAGTATGCTCTGTATGTGTAGCTCTGCAGCTACTGTAGCGGTTGAAGCTCTGTGCCAAGGTTTGTGGTGCGGAGGAGAGATGCTCCATGAAAAATGATACAAAATAATAATGGAACTTTATAAATTTGTGATTCATGTTCCATAAGGAATATGAAATTATAATGGGACAAGATATAAATTTTGAATTATTGTTTTAAAATTCCTATACACTATTTTTTACACCAATTCGTGAAAAATATGGTCAGAAATGAAAATATACATTTTTAAATGATGTTGAAAATACTGTCAGGTGACAGAATTATATTGAGCCTCGAAACGATAATTTTGTAATAAAGACTAAAACTTCAACTCATTGGCAAAAAATATTGATATAATAAAATCAAAGATAGATCATTTTTAGATCATATAATATTGTACCTGCTATATGTCGAACACCAATTATTGTAATATCAATGGATAAATTATTTGTTTAATGGCATTTACTTAGCCACATTTATTGTATGCATGTTTATTTGTCACTCATAACCTGCAAACGGGCAATCAATCAGTGAACTGTCAAAATAGCCACAGCCCACTAGCCAAATCAGATTATTCAATTAGCAGTAATTATAATTGCCAAAATCGTAGCAGCGAGCATACCTCACCATAGAGTGATATATTGTAATTTATGTATTATATGTAAAAAAAATAATAAAAATAGCATGCACAAAAAGAAGAAAATAATAATAATAAATTAGAGAAACATTAAATATTATTAAATCTGTTTTACTCAGCCAAGTAGTACTGTTATACCAATCGATTCCTCTGTCATTCATTGAAAATAGTTTTATCTTATCAGTTCTGAAGAAATGATAATTTGTTCGTCATTCTTGTAGCACGCATTTTCTATTTATTTCTTTCAATTTTAATTAATAATTATTTCAATTATTACAGTATTTGATCAACTTAAAATTTATACTACCACTCTATAAATGTATCCCTACTGTCAGTACTGCTTTGGTGTGTCTAGTCTGTGTTATCAAACACGTGCATACGTTCTGTTATCACACACACATGTGAGTAGCCGGTCATATGTCAAATGTAAGGGGTCGTTATTTTGTTTTATATAAAAATTCTGATCATATCTTATTAACTCTCTGAAATATTTAAGCTGTATTCAGGGCGATCTATTTTCCAGACGCCATATTGTATCAAAATTAAAAATTTCATTGACCAATCAGAATTTTTATATTACCATTCTTTCTAGAATGTTCCTTTTGTATTAATCCGCCTTGGCTAAATTACCGTTTCCGATGTATGAAAAGGTCTCACTCTGCTCGGGAACCCCCACTAGAATGGTCTGATCAGCCAAACGTTATTTGTTTGATATCTTAAATGTAATTTTTGTCAGTTAAATGTGAAAAAATTTTTATGTAAGCTAGCAGCACCTGCGATCCGTTATCTCAACCATTAAAATTTATCAGAGTGAAAGTTAATATCGAGCGTGAAGTATCATAGTGAGTTGAGAAAAGTGATACAGAAAATCAAAAAAAGCTGTGATCGACGCCATTCCAGTCCGCGTCTATACCGAAGGTTCTACCACGCCGGCCTGTATCCAGAAGCATCGTCCACAAGGTATCGTGCAGTGTTTTTATTACCAGGGCCCTAGGTATATGTGCGCACAAAATTGTATAAAGCAAGGTCAAGTCGACATTGTGACCTTTAAGTGATTTTCAAATAATATTTGAGGAAAGGCTACTGTAGAGATTCTGGATCACTCACATTTCCAGGCAAGAGACCCTGACTCATTGCTCTTTAAAAAAGGTATTTATATTTTGCAATCTTACAATTTAGATTTTAATAATCTTTATAATTTCTGAACACCAGAAAAATCTCTCATATAAATTGGCGCCACGGTGAAGCCTGACGTTAGGGCCGGAATTTCTACAGTTTTCTTCTCAGGGAGCAGGTGCTGCAACTGAGAAAATTATTTTTCTTTGGGTGAAAATTCACACCAATTTTCAGAATTTTTCTGAGCCTGTAACGGCTTGTGACAGGAGTCACTATTGATTTCGTCAGCTATCTGGAGATTGAGAACATAGTGCACTCTTGGAATTACCAAGATTTTAAAGAAAAAAAATTATTTCATTCTCAATAAAGTATATAGTGACTATTTGTCACCAGTAGCGAGTACAGAGTCAGGGGCTTGCCTGTTGCAGGTGCTGAAATAGGGTCCCTATTAACGACCTCAATAGATTATTATTTTCTAGTCTATATTTTAGATTCATTTATTTACTTGATCTAATGTTTTTAAAAAAGCATTATTATTGCTGATAACTTGAATTTTTGAAATATTATCGGTTTACTAGCTATTTTATATTTTCTAGTGGTTGGGTACTTCCTTACATTGTGTATTGTTGTGTTTATTTGTTATATCTGTAACTTATCATTGTAAGATCTCATAGCACACTTCACACAGCTTTGTCGGCGACTTAATTGCACCGCCACACCCCGCGTATCGCCTACGTCCTTCATAGTGCCCTCGCGCATCCATTACTGCACTTAGCAAACATCATTGTCACCGCACCTACTTCAGCCCAGCTGACGTACTATAGGCCACCACCACGGCGCGACTATACACTCAAGATTCTGTTTCATATATGGAGTTTGGCGAAAGTGACACTGTCGTAGAGAACACCATGGCCACTCACAATTCACCAGCCAATACTGAGGTCTACCACCATGATGAGGACGGGATCAAGGCAGCGTTTGTTCAGTCAACTTCCAACCACTCCAGCAATTATCATCTACCTTGGTTGACAACAGAACCACCAACAATGCCGAGCACATCACATCATGTCAAACCAACCACAGCAGATGATTCTCTAGCGAGCTCATAGCAGGGGACACATCCATCAACACAGCCACCCTCAACCAATTCTTTGCGGGTTTGAGGAGCGATTTCTAAAACAGCTGAGGAATACCGACACTAATATCGCATCCATGAGAGCAGATATAATCTCTACTAAAGAAATTAGCAGTAGTGTATCCAAACAACTTGATGTAACCACCATTGGCTTGAATAGCGGCTGGATGATACAAATGAACGCATCGACAAAATCCACACAACCGTTCAGAATGAAATTGATGTATTCACGTGCGAGATGTGGGAGTTGGAAGAAAAAGACCGCAGAGATACAAAACAACATGCAGAGACAGAGTGAGGAAATGAGGCGACAGCTGGAGGAAAACTTCAAAATCGGAGGACACACAGAAGGCTGAGTGTGAAGTAGTTCATAAAACACTGGAACAAAAATAACCACCACCAAACAACAATTAGAAGCTCAGGTGTCAGAGATAGGAAATAAGCTAGATAATGCAGTTCAAACACAGGAGACAGTTCATGCTCAAGTGAACAGCTTGACTGAACAGCAGAGTCGTTTGGAAATGAAATGTACAAATATGGAGAGACTTACATGCAGTTAGTGAGGAAGTTAAATCCAGATTAGTACAACATGGCACAAAAATTTCTCAGCTAGAGAGAAAATAGATTGTGTGCGCAACAGCGGAGAAATTTCAACTGTCATGGATGCACAGAGCGTCTCTACTCTATTTCATAGTCTGGGAAAATTTGACAATACAAATTATCATATGGATCCTCGACCATTCGTTGATCAACTAAGAGTTGTGCAAGACCTAACTAACACCTCTTGGGCCGTATGGCGTTTCAAATTATCCACCTTACTGTTGGGAGAACCACAATTATTCCTACATACTAGGGCAAACGAATTCAACTGTTTAGAAGAATTCATCTCAGCTTTTTTGGAGCAGTATTGGAACGTTAGCCGTCAAGAAGAGCTGTTATCAGAGATCATCACCTGCCAGTATAATAAATCAAGCGGTCAGACATGCTCAGAATTTGTAGCTCGACTGAGTTATCTCAATTCTCAACTGGATGAAAAAATCTCAGATCGTAATTTGGCCAGCATTGCAATGAAAAAGTTACCGCATCATGTACAAATGGCATTGTACCTCTAACATCACAAACCTCCGAGCGTTAGAGAATTATCTACATTGTGTCCAGGCGGTAACTAGTAATAACGGAAATAGACACAATAATATAAATAATAACGGCAGTCAAAGCAATATACAGCGCATGCAAATGGATCCACCACCAGTGAATACCAAAGAAATAATAATGGAAATAATGGAGGATAATGTACAGGAGGTAGAAACAATAAGTTTACCGCCACGGAATCCTAACAACATTAATAATAATTTCCACAGCAGAGGCGGATTCAGAGGAAATCGTTTTAATAAATCGAGGAAGAAATGGTCATTATAATAATAATCGAAACTCCGATTTTCATTTCGATGGGAGAGATAGGTTGGGTCAAGTAGACCACGCTCCCAATTTGTTGTCAAGTTCGCCTAGCTTCCCCGCGGCTGGAGAGAATTCTAGAGCAAAGAATGATTCTACCCCAGTCTCCGCAGCTAACCCGCCTAACAGCCATGCAAGTAAGCAAGGAGGCCAAGGAAATAGGAGTGGAGGTGGAAATAAGCAGGCATGACTAGCCGGGGAGACCACTTACTCCACTCTGCCTGTCAAAGTGATACAAACTGCCGGTGAAAACAACACACTTTGTCAAGTAAATAAAAAAGTGAGCAAAAGTATGTACCAACATAGGCGGCATACTCGATTTAAACCACATAGGACTCGGAACCCATCAACTCCGACCGAGAACACCGCCGCCGAGCCCGCTAAGGACCCTAGAACAACGAGCTCTTAAAATTGAAAAAAGTGATAAAGAATGTAGAATTGACTATGTCCAGCTATGCCCTGGCGTCAACTTCTACTGTGCACTTCACCAGCTGTCCTCCAGAGAACGTCTTGTGAGTCGACAAAGCTGTGTGAAGATGCAAAAATTGTAAATGAGATCAATTTCTATAATTATATGACATTGTAGTCATTTCGACCATAAGTCGACATTATTTGTTATTTTTATGGAGATAGAATACTTACATAACCTCCAAACCGATCGATCAAGAATAGTCAATATCGATCTCACTGCCAATTTCATAGAGATCCAGACAGAATAAAGAAGGATACCAAGAATTAGAAAATTAAAATGAAATCAATATTATTATCTTGCATGTCATATTTATTTACTTACATCATAGTTACATGTAAATCTTTGTATATTCTATGTCATTATTGTCATTTATATTAAGCATGATGGTAGAAATAGAAAACAGTAAAAATATCAGCTGTTCGGCATAAAATCATTTATTACTTAAAAGCAGAGTTACCAACTTATTTGTTAAAGCCATTCAGAGTTTATTATATTGTCATTCTTACTTTTCTATCGAGTGCTAAGAGCCTTTACTTGTTGTTAATATATTATTTAAATTGTGCACTGTGCATTATTTATATGCAAAATGTTTGTTAAGTGAAGCTTGAGACCTATATAATCTGACTTACCTCAACTCAATCTTTTAAAATGCCATTGAGCATACTTTATTTATTCTAGTGTGGCTATACTGCATTATTTTGTAAGTGATCAATGGTATTCACTCTTCTTAGCAGCGCCAACTATGTATACTTTTGAAATATTGTCAAAGTGATCCTAGTCTGTGACAGGCACTTAATTTTGTAAATTTATTTGATTAGAATGTATTGTAGACAAGGTCCAAACATCTCTATTTTATTTTTGTAAAGGGTTTAGCAAAGGCTAACACCATTTTGTAGTTGTAAGGTATTTGTTCTTGTTATAAGGCTCAACTAGGCTCACCAGACCTCTCTTTGAGATTGAATTAAACACTCGCCAGTCACACTTTTTATAAATTCAAAAGCTCACCACCTCGTATTTAATTAAATCAGGGGCTATTGTGTCAGGTGACAGAATTATATTGAGCCTCGAAACGATAATTTTGTAATAAAGACTAAAACTTCAACTCATTGGCAAAAAATATTGATATAATAAAATCAAAGATAGATCATTTTTAGATCATATAATATTGTACCTGCTATATGTCGAACACCAATTATTGTAATATCAATGGATAAATTATTTGTTTAATGGCATTTACTTAGCCACATTTATTGTATGCATGTTTATTTGTCACTCATAACCTGCAAACGGGCAATCAATCAGTGAACTGTCAAAATAGCCACAGCCCACTAGCCAAATCAGATTATTCAATTAGCAGTAATTATAATTGCCAAAATCGTAGCAGCGAGCATACCTCACCATAGAGTGATATATTGTAATTTATGTATTATATGTAAAAAAAAATAATAAAAATAGCATGCACAAAAAAAAAAAATAATAATAATAAATTAGAGAAAACATTAAATATTATTAAATCTGTTTTACTCAGCCAAGTAGTACTGTTATACCAATCGATTCCTCTGTCATTCATTGAAAATAGTTTTTATCTTATCAGTTCTGAAGAAATGATAATTTGTTCGTCATTCTTGTAGCACGCATTTTTCTATTTATTTCTTTCAATTTCAATTAATAATTATTTCAATTATTACAGTATTTGATCAACTTAAAATTTATACTACCACTCTATAAATGTATCCCTACTGTCAGTACTGCTTTGGTGTGTCTAGTCTGTGTTATCAAACACGTGCATACGTTCTGTTATCACACACACATGTGAGTAGCCGGTCATATATCAAATGTAAGGGGTCGTTATTTTGTTTTATATAAAAAATTCCTGATCATATCTTATTAACTCTCTGAAATATTTAAGCTGTATTCAGGGCGATCTATTTTCCAGACGCCATATTGTATCAAAATTAAAAATTTCATTGACCAATCAGAATTTTTATATTACCATTCTTTCTAGAATGTTCCTTTTGTATTAATCCGCCTTGGCTAAATTACCGTTTCCGATGTATGAAAGGTCTCACTCTGCTCGGGAACCCCCACTAGAATGGTCTGATCAGCCAAACGTTATTTGTTTGATATCTTAAATGTAATTTTGTCAGTTAAATGTGAAAAAATTTTTATGTAAGCTAGCAGCACCTGCGATCCGTTATCTCAACCATTAAAATTTATCAGAGTGAAAGTTAATATCGAGCGTGAAGTATCATAGTGAGTTGAGAAAAGTGATACTGAAAATCAAAAAAAGCTGTGATCGACGCCATTCCAGTCCGCGTCTATACCGAAGGTTCCACCACGCCGGCCTGTATCCAGAAGCATCGTCCACAAGGTATCGTGCAGTGTTTTTATTACCAGGGCCCTAGGTATATGTGCGCACAAAATTGTATAAAGCAAGGTCAAGTCGACATTGTGACCTTTAAGTGATTTTCAAATAATATTTGAGGAAAGGCTACTGTAGAGATTCTGGATCACTCACATTTCCAGGCAAGAGACCCTGACTCATTGCTCTTTAAAAAAGGTATTTATATTTTGCAATCTTACAATTTAGATTTTAATAATCTTTATAATTTCTGAACACCAGAAAAATCTCTCATATAAATTGGCGCCCACCGGTGAAGCCTGACGTTAGGGCCGGAATTTCTACAGTTTTCTTCTCAGGGAGCAGGTGCTGCAACTGAGAAAATTATTTTTCTTTTGGGTGAAAATTCACACCAATTTTCAAATTTTTCTGAGCCTGTAACGGCTTGTGACAGGGAGTCACTATTGATTTCGTCAGCTATCTGGAGATTGAGAACATAGTGCACTCTTGGAATTGCCAAGATTTTAAAGAAAAAAAAAATTATTTCATTCTCAATAAAGTATATAGTGACTATTTGTCACCAGTAGCGAGTACAGAGTCAGGGGGCTTGCCTGTTACCCAGGTGCTGAAATAGGGTCCCCTATTAACGACCTCAATAGATTATTATTTTCTCTAGTCTATATTTTAGATTCATTTATTTACTTGATCTAATGTTTTTTTTTAAAAAAAAAAAGCATTATTATTGCTGATAGCTTGAATTTTTGAAATATTATCGGTTTACTAGCTATTTTATATTTTCTAGTGGATTGGGTACTTCCCTTACATTGTGTATTGTTGTGTTTATTTGTTATATCTGTAACTTATCATTGTAAGATCTCATAGCACACTTCACACAGCTTTGTCGGCGACTTAATTGCACCGCCACACCCCGCGTACCGCCTACGTCCGCTTCATAGTGCCCTCGCGCATCCATTACTGCACTTAGCAAACATCATTGTCACCGCACCTACTTCGGCCCAGCTGACGTACTACCAGGCCACCACCACGGCGCGACTATACACTCAAGATTCTGTTTCATATATGGAGTTTGGCGAAAGTGACACTGTCGTAGAGAACACCATGGCCACTCACAATTCACCAGCCAATACTGAGGAGTCTACCACCATGATGAGGGACCGGGATCAAGGCAGCGTTTGTTCAGTCAACTTCCAACCACTCCAGCAATTATCATCTACCTTGGTTGACGCAACAGAACCACCAACAATGCCGAGCACATCACATCATGTCAAACCAACCACAGCAGATGATTCTCTAGCCGAGCTCATAGCAGGGGACACATCCATCAACACAGCCACCCTCAACCAATTCTTTGCGGGATTTGAGGAGCGATTTCTAAAACAGCTGAGGAATACCGACACTAATATCGCATCCATGAGAGCAGATATAATCTCTACTAAAGAAATTAGCAGTAGTGTATCCAAACAACTTGATGTAACCACCATTAGCTTGAATAAGCGGCTGGATGATACAAACGAACGCATCGACAAAATCCACACAACCGTTCAGAATGAAATTGATGTGTTACGTACCGAGATGCGCCAGGAGTTGGAAGAAAAGACCGCAGAGATACAAAACAACATGCAGAGACAGAGTGAGGAAATGAGGCGACAGCTGGAGGAAAACTTCAAAAAATCGGAGGACACACAGAAGGCTGAGTGTGAAGTAGTTCATAAAACACTGGAACAAAAAATAACCACCACCAAACAACAATTAGAAGCTCAGGTGTCAGAGATAGGAAATAAGCTAGATAATGCAGTTCAAACACAGGAGACAGTTCATGCTCAAGTGAACAGCTTGACTGAACAGCAGAGTCGTTTGGAAATGAAATGTACAAATATGGAGGGAGACTTACATGCAGTTAGTGAGGAAGTTAAATCCAGATTAGTACAACATGACACAAAAATTTCTCAGCTAGAGAGAAAAATAGATTGTGTGCGCAACAGCGGAGAAATTTCAACTGTCATGGATGCACAGAGCGTCTCTACTCTATTTCATAGTCTGGGAAAATTTGACAATACAAATTATCATATGGATCCTCGACCATTCGTTGATCAACTAAGAGTTGTGCAAGACCTAACTAACACCTCTTGGGCCGTATGGCGTTTCAAATTATCCACCTTACTGTTGGGAGAACCACAATAATTATTCCTACATACTAGGGCAAACGAATTCAACTGTTTAGAAGAATTCATCTCAGCTTTTTTGGAGCAGTATTGGAACGTTAGCCGTCAAGAAGAGCTGTTATCAGAGATCATCACCTGCCAGTATAATAAATCAAGCGGTCAGACATGCTCAGAATTTGTAGCTCGACTGAGTTATCTCAATTCTCAACTGGATGAAAAAATCTCAGATCGTAATTTGGCCAGCATTGCAATGAAAAAGTTACCGCATCATGTACAAATGGCATTGGCCACCTCTAACATCACAAACCTCCGAGCGTTAGAGAATTATCTACATTGTGTCCAGGCAGTAACTAGTAATAACGGAAATAGACACAATAATATAAATAATAACGGCAGTCAAAGCAATATACAGCGCATGCAAATGGATCCACCACCAGTGAATACCCAAAGAAATAATAATGGAAATAATGGAGGGGATAATGTACAGGAGGTAGAAACAATAAGTTTACCGCCACGGAATCCTAACAACATTAATAATAATTTCCACGGCAGAGGCGGATTCAGAGGAAATCGTTTTAATGGAAATCGAGGAAGAAATGGTCATTATAATAATAATCGAAACTCCGATTTTCATTTCGATGGGAGAGATAGGTTGGGTCAAGTAGACCACGCTCCCAATTTGTCAAGTTCGCCTAGCTTCCCCGCAACTGGAGAGAATTCTAGAGCAAAGAATGATTCTACCCCAGTATCCACAGCTAACCCGCCTAACAGCCATGCAAGTAAGCAAGGAGGCCAAGGAAATAGGAGTGGAGGTGGAAATAAGCAGGCATGACTAGCCGGGGAGACCACTTACTCCACTCTGCCTGTCAAAGTGATACAAACTGCCGGTGAAAACAACACACTTTGTCAAGTAAATAAAAAAGTGAGCAAAAGTATGTACCAACATAGGCGGCATACTAGATTTAAACCACATAGGACTCGGAACCCATCAACTCCGACCGAGAACACCGCCGCCGAGCCCGCTAAGGACCCTAGAACAACGAGCTCTTAAAATTGAAAAAAGTGATAAAGAATGGAGAAGTATGAATTGACCTATGTCCAGCTATACCCTGGCGTCAACTTTTAATGTGCACTTCACCAGCTGTCCTCCAGAGAACGTCTTGTGAGTCGACAAAGCTGTGTGAAGATGCAAAAATTGTAAATGAGATCAATTTCTATAATTATATGACATTGTAGTCATTTCGACCATAAGTCGACATTATTTGTTATTTTTATGGAGATAGAATACTTACATAACCTCCAAACCGATCGATCAAGAATAGTCAATATCGATCTCACTGCCAATTTCATAGAGATCCAGACAGAATAAAGAAGGATACCAAGAATTAGAAAATTAAAATGAAATCAATATTATTATCTTGCATGTCATATTTATTTACTTACATCATAGTTACATGTAAATCTTTGTATATTCTATGTCATTATTGTCATTTATATTAAGCATGATGGTAGAAATAGAAAACAGTAAAAATATCAGCTGTTCGGCATAAAATCATTTATTACTTAAAAGCAGAGTTACCAACTTATTTGTTAAAGCCATTCAGAGTTTATTATATTGTCATTCTTACTTTTCTATCGAGTGCTAAGAGCCTTTACTTGTTGTTAATATATTATTTAAATTGTGCACTGTGCATTATTTATATGCAAAATGTTTGTTAAGTGAAGCTTGAGACCTATATAATCTGACTTACCTCAACTCAATCTTTTAAAATGCCATTGAGCATACTTTATTTATTCTAGTGTGGCTATACTGCATTATTTTGTAAGTGATCCAATGGTATTCACTCTTCTTAGCAGCGCCAACTATGTATACTTTTGAAATATTGTCAAAGTGATCCTAGTCTGTGACAGGCACTTAATTTTTGTAAATTTATTTGATTAGAATGTATTGTAGACAAGGTCCAAACATCTCTATTCTATTTTTGTAAAGGGTTTAGCAAAGGCTAACACCATTTTGTAGTTGTAAGGTATTTGTTCTTGTTATAAGGCTCAACTAGGCTCACCAGACCTCTCTTTGAGATTGAATTAAACACTCGCCAGTCACACTTTTTATAAATTCAAAAGCTCACCACCTCGTATTTAATTAAATCAGGGGCTATTGTGTCAGGTGACAGAATTATATTGAGCCTCGAAACGATAATTTTGTAATAAAGACTAAAACTTCAACTCATTGGCAAAAAATATTGATATAATAAAATCAAAGATAGATCATTTTTAGATCATATAATATTGTACCTGCTATATGTCGAACACCAATTATTGTAATATCAATGGATAAATTATTTGTTTAATGGCATTTACTTAGCCACATTTATTGTATGCATGTTTATTTGTCACTCATAACCTGCAAACGGGCAATCAATCAGTGAACTGTCAAAATAGCCACAGCCCACTAGCCAAATCAGATTATTCAATTAGCAGTAATTATAATTGCCAAAATCGTAGCAGCGAGCATACCTCACCATAGAGTGATATATTGTAATTTATGTATTATATGTAAAAAAAAAAATAATAAAAATAGCATGCATAAAAAGAAGAAAATAATAATAATAAATTAGAGAAAACATTAAATATTATTAAATCTGTTTTACTCAGCCAAGTAGTACTGTTATACCAATCGATTCCTCTGTCATTCATTGAAAATAGTTTTTATCTTATCAGTTCTGAAGAAATGATAATTTGTTCGTCATTCTTGTAGCACGCATTTTTCTATTTATTTCTTTCAATTTTAATTAATAATTATTTCAATTATTACAGTATTTGATCAACTTAAAATTTATACTACCACTCTATAAATGTATCCCTACTGTCAGTACTGCTTTGGTGTGTCTAGTCTGTGTTATCAAACACGTGCATACGTTCTGTTATCACACACACATGTGAGTAGCCGGTCATATATCAAATGTAAGGGGTCGTTATTTTGTTTTATATAAAAAATTCCTGATCATATCTTATTAACTCTCTGAAATATTTAAGCTGTATTCAGGGCGATCTATTTTCCAGACGCCATATTGTATCAAAATTAAAAATTTCATTGACCAATCAGAATTTTTATATTACCATTCTTTCTAGAATGTTCCTTTTGTATTAATCCGCCTTGGCTAAATTACCGTTTCCGATGTATGAAAAGGTCTCACTCTGCTCAGGAACCCACACTAGAATGGTCTGATCAGCCAAACGTTATTTGTTTGATATCTTAAATGTAATTTTTGTCAGTTAAATGTGAAAAAATTTTTATGTAAGCTAGCAGCACCTGCGATCCGTTATCTCAACCATTAAAATTTATCAGAGTGAAAGTTAATATCGAGCGTGAAGTATCATAGTGAGTTGAGAAAAGTGATACTGAAAATCAAAAAAAGCTGTGATCGACGCCATTCCAGTCCGCGTCTATACCGAAGGTTCTACCACGCCGGCCTGTATCCAGAAGCATCGTCCACAAGGTATCGTGCAGTGTTTTTATTACCAGGGCCCTAGGTATATGTGCGCACAAAATTGTATAAAGCAAGGTCAAGTCGACATTGTGACCTTTAAGTGATTTTCAAATAATATTTGAGGAAAGGCTACTGTAGAGATTCTGGATCACTCACATTTCCAGGCAAGAGACCCTGACTCATTGCTCTTTAAAAAAGGTATTTATATTTTGCAATCTTACAATTTAGATTTTAATAATCTTTATAATTTCTGAACACCAGAAAAATCTCTCATAATACATATGCTATTTTGCTCAATGTACCATGGAAAGAGAGGTACAGAATAATGTAGGTTTTGAATTGATGTTTGAAGAGCTACCATTTTTTGCTTTGAGAACAATACTCAACAAAATCAAAGACTATTCATGTTGATTTCTCCTATCAATCAGTCCTTTTAGAGCTGGTGTGGGTTACAGTTTCTCGATAACAATGAAGTTGTTGATTTTTATTCCCAAAAATGTGTATGCTTGGGAGGTTGGAAAATTGCCGAACAAGCTGCCTTTGTGAAAGATAGTAAGTGTGGTGTTGAATAATCACATGATTGTATGATCATCTCTGAAATCTTTTAGGCAGCTCGTACACCGGAGCAATAAGCAATAGGCAACTAGCAACATTTGGATCATATGATCGTCTACTCTATAGAAACAAATAGTCCAATGCACACCTAAAGCAGCTGTTTCAGTGTGCATTGAACTATTGGTTTGCATAGAGTAGACAATCATATGATCCATATGTTGCTAGTTGCCTATTGCTTATTGCTCCGGTGAACGACCGGGGTTATAGTTACATCTCTTGTAGTTAAGGCCGACTTTAGTCCATTGCTCAGAGTGTATATTTAATATTTTAATGAATGGAAACAACTTTTCAATCTCTAACACCGATTTCCAACATTAAGTAATCGCCTCGTTATCTGCAAACACATTCTCGCAAATATCATCGAACAACCAGCCACTCGGGAGGCATTCGATGTCGAAATCAAATGCGGAGCCAATTTTCAAAGAAACGGCGAAGGAAATCGTTTTGTTGGGTGAGAAAACGTCGCCGCGCCCCACTCAATCACTGCTCGCTATATACTCACAACGAGAAATGGGCCGCTATATCTATACAGACAGCTGAATTTCAAGGAATATATGTACAGAACGAGAGGCTGAGCGATGAAGCTTCACCACGAGTTCCATCTGCAATTTGAATCCGTCCTCTTCAAATACAATATGTAGGCCTCTGTGAGGAGGAGAAGAAGAAAAGAGGAAGAGGAGGGAATGAGGAGTAGTGGTGGGGAGAAGAGAGAGGGGGAAGAGAAGAGAGAAGTCAGAAAAGAGAGAGGGAAAATAGAGGAACAGCTTTACCACTGACGAATGTCTGGCATTAATTTCGTGTGGTATTTACAATTCCGTTGGAGGTACAAGGTTGAAAAATGTTATCGTGAAATCAACAAGTTTTCCGCACGTAGTTCACAACCATAAACCGCTACCACTGTCTGTTTCGCCGTGTGGTTCCCTTTGTGATTGTAGAACATATAGGTGATTGCTACTATCTTGCCCTCAGCAATCAGTCCCTGTTGGTGTTGTGTAAGCTATATTGTACGTATCATTTAGAAAGTGCTTTGACTGATGTTATACTTGTAAAAATGACAGGAATTGCAACAATGCAACGCAATGACGTATACTTTTCAGTAGGTGGATAATATTAAAATGTTTCAGAAATAGTTTAGATACACTAGCTATTTTACATAATAAGGAAAATAATGAGAAAATAATAATAATAAAGAAAAGTAGATACTCTTCCCATCGTTTAAGGAAAAAGCTCCTGGAGAATGTTTTCTATTTCTATTCCTGGAAATTTCTGATTCTATTCCAGCAGGATGGTAATGAAGTTTCTCGATAACATCGTTATGTTCTATTAATTTTCTGTTCAAAATCAAATCATGACAATATAAGTAACTATAACATACTGCACAATGTGAGCGACATCGCTTCATATTAGTAAAGAACGTGAAGTAATCACTATTGCGAGTTATTATATTCACTCATCAAAATCAGCCTAATAATGATCTCTGTACTCAATATACAGCTTTCCTGGATATTTTCCAAAATCCCACTGTTCAACTGATTATCTATAAGTCCATAAGCAATAGAAGTTTCTCTTCAAGAACAGTGAACACTTTGTCAGATGGCTCAATTGAACGTCTACCACGAGATTCAAGGATTTGAGCCTACTAATTCCATGAATCAAATACTGTATTAATCAGTGACCACATAATACAAATACTGTACATTTGTATTATTTGATCGCTGGTATTAATAGTGAATAATTATCTACTTAACCTTTGTTTGAAATATTAATTTTATCAAAATTAGGGAAAGAAGACGTTTTGAAGTTTGTGTCTGTACTTCCATCCTGTAGCCAGGTTTTCGTTACTAGAATTATAGGTAGAGAAGCTGAAGTAACAAATAATAACTGAAAAGTAGCAGAGTTAGACATTACTCAGACTAATAATATAATCAGCGATCTGGAGAACAAAATTTGTAAAAAATGTAAATTTGTTTAAACAAAAATCTGTCTTCAAATTATTCGGTATCTTTGAGTTAGTAGTGCCTAACTTTGCATGGTGCTTCCATGTAGGGAGGGTTTCATTTATGCATTTATTCATCTTCATCACATTACATCAGTTTTTTGGGAATACTCCCAATTGATAGGTGATATGTCAAGAGATATATTGGGAGAGATAACATGATACAGAAATTATTACTTATCCAATGAAATCTATAGCTACTTCTTGTTATGAATTACGGCTATGAGTTCACTGAACTAATAAACGAATGAATAAATTAATAATTGTATGAATACTGTTAAAAGGTTAAAGTGCTGTATTGACTATTCTCTAAAGAATATAAACGATAGCATATAAGAACACAGGCTTCCTTTACCAAGAAGCCATTCACAGGCGCCATCAACCGGTATTGCCACAATGAAAACAGCAAATCACCGATTTAACGGTGTCATAATAGGGTGGAAAGTGCGCAAACCCAAGTGCTCGTGAAATATGCTCTATATTAATGCGAAACGAAACAATCAGTGTCGGCTGATATCATGTTACAGACGCGCGCGACAATTAATACGCGCGTGCAGATGGCGTCGTAAGCGACATAGTCGCGACGCCGCGTGTTCACACAAGGCGACGACGGCCTATTCGCAGCGTCCTTTTCAAAGCAGTTAGTTCCGATTCATAGGAGAGCCCCCCCACCCCTACCACTCACGCCTATGCGTCGAATTACTAATTAAAGCTTAATGACGTCAGACCTTCAGGTTGCTGCTGCTGCTGAAAGGGGTACCAAGGAGGTGATGGCGCGGCTGTAGTGTGGAGTGGAGCTAAATAAACTGTGTTTGCTAAGTAGCTGGATGCTATTAAAACGGGGCGAGAAAGTGGTGAGCAAATATTGAGGGGATATGTAGAGAGTGGAGAGATGAAGCAGAAAGCGAGAGTAGAAACGGAGGACGTGTTGAGAAAGAGTGGAAGGAAACTGGGGATGTACAGAGAGTGGAGAGATGAAGGAGAAGGAAGAGTAGAAGCGGAGGACATGTTGAGAAAAAGTATAATAAAACTGGAAAGTGACGAGGAATGGAAAAGAGAGAGAGAAGTAGTGAGTGGAAAGCGTAGAAGGAAACTGGGGATATGCAGGTGGCGGAGAGATGGTGAGGAAGAAAGAAGTGGGAGCGGACGTGTTGAGAAAGAGTAGAAGGAAACGAAGGGTAAAGAGAAGAGTAAAGGAATAGAAGGGAGATAGGAGTAAAGAAGACGAAAATTGGGAGAGGAATGAGAGAGTAAAGATAAAGGAATGGAAGAGAAGAAATGGAGAAAAGGTATAGTGTGCAGAGACGAAAGTGTATTGAAAATATTGTGAGGATACAGAGGAAGAATGGATAGAAAATGTGAGAGGAAATAGAAATGGAAGGAGTGTTAATAAAAGAAGAAGAAGAAGAAGAAACAGAAGAAGAAGAAGCAAAGGACGTACTGAGTAAGAGTAGAAGGGAATTTAGAAGAAAAAGAGAAAAAAAGGTGAAGAAAAAGAAGAAGAAGAAGAAGAAGAAGAAGAAGAAGAAGAAGAAGAAGAAGAAGAGGAGGAGAAGAAGAAGAAGAAGAAGGAGGAGGAGAGGAGGAGGAGGAGGAGGAGAAGAAGTAGAAGAAGAAGGAGGAGGAAGAAGAAGAAGAAGGAGTAGGTGGTGAAGAAGGAGGAGGGGAAAAAGAAGAAGAAGATTATGGTTATGATGATGACAAGGAATGAAAGAAAACAGTAAGAGAAGAAGCAAATAAGATGAGGAAAAGGAAATTAGAAGGAGAAAGGAAGGAAGGCGAATGTGGAGTGAAGAAGTAAGAGAGGGAAAGAGAAGAAGAAGAAGATTAAGGCTTGCGAATGAGCCCGGAGGTGATTAGGCAGGTAGTTTGTGCAGTACAGAAACAGGTGCAGTACTTATACCATGTGGAAAGACGATCAGGCTTGAAGATTAGGACTTGAAAATACATTGCTGCCTGTTTAATACCCGTATGTAATAATACACCTACAATACCTCTCTGTTTTAATATACCTTTACTGTATTAAGGTGTTTTTATCGATAGTATAACGTCTTTAAAGCTACTAGCAAGGAACCCCCGTTTAACTTGAGATTCATGAGTGTTCAGTTACAAGCAACAATACGAATCTTTGTTGTGACTTCTTGAATTTCGTCGTAAAATGTCTGAAGGGAATCGTTACGTTTCGAAAGCCGATTACTGAATTACCTGCATCAGATTCATTTTGCGAGTTCTACAATCAAGAAGATGAGAAATGTTGTTGGAAAATTAGTTTATTATCTCTAGGAACTTGGATTTAAATGAATATTATTGTATTTAATTGGATAGATCAATACTTCTGAAGTTGTTAATACTATTGTTTTCATCGTAGTCTCCTATTGATTTTTTGGCCTGCATGGAGTGTGAGATGCAAATTCTATTCAAATACTTTTGATTTTAATGGCCTACATGGAGTGCAAATTCTTAAGGAAATAATGATGAATCAATTAATTGTTTTATGTGGTATATTCGTATTGCAAGTTCCTTGAAATTCCAATTCAATTGAATTCAACCGTCGTAAAATGATGTCATCTAACAGAGCCAACGCAACGAGAACTGGTTGAATGAATCGGACCTCAATGCGAAGACGTCATATCAAGGTGGTAGAATTCAATTGTATTTCTGGAGTCTAGATCTGACAATAACTTCTGATGAGATAGGCTACTAAAATAACAATTTTGCATGATTTTATAACTTCATAGAAAATATTACATAAGCTATTGTGCGATTTCTTAGTTTCTTGGTCACATAGTTCAATTATTATTGAGAATGTTATTATTATTGAGAGTTATCGACACAGAGAATGATTTCAAATTAATACTACAATGAGAGAATCGTTTCCAGTTTTTGGTAGAAGAACAATAATTAGAAATCTAGGAGTTGGAGGTGAACCAACTATATCTTGCCTGGAAGTATCCCTTGGAACTGTCATAATTTGGTAAAATTCTACGTAACGACATTCATTCAAACTTTATGTATCAGAGGTACAAATCTTTCAGAACTGAATCTGCAAATAATACATTTTATTCATAATTATTAATGTAATAAAAAGCATCGGAATTCGAGGACAATGTCAGACAACAGCTGCAGTCTGAAGAACACAACTGGAATTTGATTTATTCACAAGTTAATTTGAAATTAAGAAGACTTCCAACTCCCCAAGTTACAGCATGAGATTCAAATCCCTCACCAGTCCTCTCAATAATTGATATCAAGTATTTGATCAATCAGTCAGAGATCAGTGATCACGTATGAACGATAGTCATCGACTATTTAAAACTTTCAACACACAGTTATAATTTTATTGAGGACAATCAATTTCAATATCGGAGTCCAACCACGGACCACCGATCAAGCAGATGATTATGGTGATGATAACTATGATTATGATTCCAACAGTAATGCTATCAATGATAATGATGACGATGATGTTGATGTTAACGAGAAGCCCACCAAAGTAGTTGATGCTGCTTTTAAAGCTGTTCGGTAGCAAATTGCTGATCGAGCTCTCATCAAATAAAAGTCTTTCCACTTCTCAGTTGCGCTGAAAGAAGTGATGCTTTGACTATGGAAACGAAGTAGAAGAAATGTTCCTCCACTTGAGGGGGGGGGCGATAAAATAGGGGTGATGAGTAGTGGGGGGGGGAAGAGGGTGATCAATCATCATGGTTCTTATGTTCAATTACAAACACTTGGTTGTCAGCGACGGAACGGGATTCAGAATAGAAGCTTCTCAGCAGCCAGCCAGCGTTTGACAGGCCCAACCAAATAGCTTTTCAAAGTTCTTACGTTGTTTCTGCCTGCCTGCGAATCAATAGTACTTCGCTAAACAAATAAGCCATGAAAGAGCAGGTCTTTTGACGGAAACTTTGCTCAGAGATATTTCTCTCCTCTCGCTGTTATCAATATTCGCGCAAAAGTAACACTGAAATAGAATTAAGTTGGAGCTAGTTATTCAACTTGCGATTTTTCTTCTGATGCATTCCAACGGATTACGTTTTTTTATGGTTGCATGACACGAGCTAGATAGATGATATGAGATGAGGTAATTATGAGATATGGAAAAATTCATCTTTTGTCAGAAAATTTCTATAAAGTGAGGGGAGAATATTGAGCTGTCGTATAAAAAAATGTATTACTGATCTCATATTAATCTACTCTAAAGTTTATAATAAGTTTCTGAATGATAGAACCTGATCCAAGTTCTTGTTTGAGTCGAAGTTGTACCTGAAGTTGACCTAAAGTTGACCCATAGTAATAACGTGTTATAAAATTACCCATTTATTTTGATGATCAAAATTACACAATAGGCTACTTAATAAGTTGAACCACAAAATATATTTGATTAGAACTAATCAAAAGATTAGAGCTAATAATTGAAAGAATAATATATACCGTTGAAAATGTATAATTCAATTTTATGTCTATTGAACATGAAAACATTGATTTAACTTGTTATAAAAACCGCCATTGCTGGTGACGCTTGTATGGGAGTGACGTCCATTTTGGGAGTGGCTTATCTAGGCCAATGGCATTCGTTCCCTTGATAGGTCAATTAACAACGAATCACGTCGCTTCCTGTTCAATATAAATAATATTCTGCTGTCCCTTTCTTTTGTTCTAGTTGGATTGATAATTGTAGAAACAACCAGACAAAAAAACAATGATAGATAGATCTGATGAATAGATAGATAGAGTTACGTTTTCACTTTATACTTTATACAATACAGAAGTGCTGTGGTCGAAGTTGAGGTATGAAATTGAACCCACTCTTCCACTTTATCCACCGGTTTCCCGATGTTTTAGTAAATTAATGTGACAACTTCAATTCAAGTCCGAGTCTTTCTATTGAAGATTGATTCAAGTCCGAAAATTATTGACCGATCAATAATTTTGCCTCGTCAATGGCAGATGGAAAATAACCTTGAAAATCGAGAAGTGCTATGTAAGCAATTAATCGTCTTCTATAATTACATTTGTGATTCAATTACTATTCTTTCTATTTCTAATTATCCAGAAACAATTCCTTGGAGAAAAAAATGCGCTATGATCATAATGACGTATGATGTATGCGATTGACCATCTTTTATAAATACAGGTTTTGATTCTACTTCTATTCCTATTTCCAATTTATTATCTAAGAAACAGTTGTAATTTTTTTTTTTAAGGATGATGCCCACATGAGCTCTAGGCTTGTGCGTGGGTAATGAGTGGGGTGATGATGAGATATGACGACTACTTTTTAGGCAGTCGGGACCGACGGCTTAACGTCTCCTCCGAAAGACGGGATTCTATTTCTATTCATGTTTTCACTTCTGTTTCTAAACATCCAAAAATAATTTTTTTCTGTGACAGTGAATGGCGTAGATACAACATGAAGTTGCAGCAGCTATTAAATTTTGTGGAGCTCCATGGACATAGAGATAGTTTTTCCGGTGCCATGTTCGATGCACACATCGAGATCGAACGTTATTATCGGTGAGCCACAACCGTATCGTAAGTGAACGGCAGCGGTGTGTGTGTGTGTGGGGGGGCCTATAGACCGAATGAGGAGAGTAGCCGGCCGCATATTAATTATTCATGGACATTCATCCACTCTGTGGCCACATAATTCACCCAAGCAGACGGTTTACGACGCTCTTCCGCCGTGCGATTATCAGCCGGCTATGGCCTTTTACAACCAGGCGCTTTACAAGCCACCCTGTATGTTGTGCCCTCAATATCACCACCGAACCATCCCATGAAAAGGTCCATCATCAGTCTTACATGTGGCGGTAATTAGCTCAAGGTTTGTCAAGATCAAACGGTTACTATTTTCTCAATCAAGGTATTGTACTGATAAACTTCTGTTCTACAGCGTCTTACATGTGGCGGTAATTAGCTCAAGGTTTGCCAAGATCAAATGGTTACTATTTTCTCAATCAAGGTATTGTACTGATAAACTTCTGTAATACAGCGTCTGTGGCTGAGAAATAGAGCGGTTTCAAGAAGGACAAACCTCAAAGAATAATTTTTGAGGGATTTTTCCCTCAAAATAGTTTAGCCAAATAATGGATGAATATGAAAATAATGAATGAATTATCTCTGATATAATTTATTGTCACTGTAGTACTCATTGAAAAGTTGTGACCAATTATAGCGAGATTTGTATTGCCAGTGTTTGTGGGGGAAAAAGGTGTGAGTAGAACCATTGAATAAACAGTATATATACACTAGGGTATATATTCAATCGTAGGTATATTTAAATATATTTATAGGGTATATATTCAATGGTAGGTATATTTCAAATATATGTAGGGTATACCATATATTATTCAATGTGCTATATATATATATATATTCAATGGTAAAACGCTCACTGAATCTGTAATAGATGAATGGATTGATAGTAAGTTAAGGGAAAATGAATATATTGACTATCACTTCTCTACTATTATTATTATATATTTTTTATCGTATGGCTTTTTATCGGTGGGGAGACCCATTATTATCATTAGACTATTATTATTATCAGTCGATTCCTCTCTGTGCCACTCTCATTTCCCCAATTATCGAATTTAATAACTCAGTCGAATATAATAATTTGATTCTAATTTTTAGTTGAAGTTTATTAAAATGAGAGTTTATAAACTCAAGAATCAAAACCTTATTCCGATAAGTCAACCTGAACAAAGTATAATTATATCATTATTATATATCTACTACGATTTAATATAATCCGAGTTTCCCAGACTCAATTGGAAAATTAATTCATTGTGAAACCAAAGACTCAATTATGATTAATGCTGTACTGTAAACATTATCTGGAAAATAGATTCTTGTTTAACAATCGGAATAACAGCAATGGAAACTCGATTTGAAATAGACAAGGAATTGTAATTGCTGGCAACAGGTACTAGGAGTGTGCCTCCGGGTAGGTACCATCTAAAGTGCAACTCTAATCTGGTGTTTGTGTCCTTCTCAAACTTTTCACTCCAAATCGAATTCTCGTTTCTGACACACATTCGTCCTCTTCCTCCTTATTCTTTCTTCCTCTCTCTAATTCCTCATACCCCATCAACTTCAGTTTCTGTTTAGCAGTAGCGAACGACAAAGCAGTGAGCTCACTACACAGCAAGCAGTATTGACAGCAACTGTTCATTAAAAGTTTTTAAGTGCATTAAGTACACGACGATAGAGCGTGGAGAGGAGAGACTGTGCTTCTCTATCTAAATGCCTGAATGACAGAGTCGTAGCTCACCCCACCCCGCCCCCCACTACTGACCCACCCCCGGAGGCAGTAACAGTAATCGCCGACTTACTTCACTACTAAGTTTCCAGCGAGAAAAAGACGGAACATTCTCGTCAGTTAGCAGTGGGAAAAAGATGGAAGATTTTTGTTAAGAACAGTTGTGAGCTTTTAAAATGTTATTCGCCAATCTTCTCATTATCTTGCTTCGTTATGAACGAACTACTTGGACGAAATTCAAAAATTAGACAAGGACGTAGGAGGGAGGGGGGAAAGAGGAGAGTGCCAACAACCATTTGTTCTCCAGCTAATCTCTGCAATTGTCTAATTATAATTATTCTTCCATGGGTATGATTTATGGAGAATTGTGAACCGAGGGGTGAGTGCTTCAAATTGTGTCAACTTTATCTGCAGACGTGAAATACCGAGCACTAAATTAACAACAAGATTATTGCAGTTGTTACAAGAAAGAATGTTTCCTCCACAATTTTATGCTATTTTCTTGAGAAAGAAAAAATCGAATTTCTCACAGATCTTCAACTATGTGTCAGAAAAAGGAATATTCAACTCTATAATCATGCATGATAAACTCCATTTTATGATCCAAATCAGTCTCTACTCCATGACAATATTAATAATCGGGCAAATTATTAATATAATATTGATCACTCCTAGATGAGTAATCTACTATTGTATGTGTATAATCCAATGAAACTTTCTTGTACAGAAATTATTGTATTTTGTTTATAGCCTCCATCTAACATTTTATCCATAGATAAAACATCCATCAGATTTATCTCTCCAATACAAAACTTAATATTCACAATTCACAAATAACAATAGATACAAGCATCATTTTTATCATGTTTTCACTAGTGAATCAGATACAAAAATACAGATTACTCATTACAACTTGGACCACGTAACAAAATTTGCTGATTCTGTGTTAACGTTAATTGTTAAAATGTTAATCTTGTTGATGTTAATCTTGTTAAATGGTAATGTTAGGATGAGATCAAAGCAATTGACGATTCCAAGTAATAAAGCTAATGAAAGTCTAGTCCACTCTGACAACCTATTTCGACAGAAATTTATGGATAATCCTGATGGTTAGCGTTTTATGACTTGGAAATTGACATTGTCTAGTCGATTTTGTAGAATAATCGAGTACATGGAAAGCATTTCAGCGCAACACAAATCATTATAATTGCGATTGTCGAATGAAAAGTGCACGTGATTGAATGAGAGTAAAATCTGGCATTGAAAGGCTTCAGTTTCAATCCGATTTGGCAAGCTTTAATGTATTTTCATTGTACGGTATGTCATCGATTTCGTTCCTAAACCCCCACCCCCCACCCTCAGCAGTGTCACTGGCCATTAAATGGATTACAACTTCTCAGTTAAAATAAACTGGATGTGAGGATTTTGATTCCAATCACTTCTAATCATGATATCAGCTCAAAGCATTGACTAAATAACTCCACATCACTCATTACTCTCTCATTCCACATCAGTCATACTTTCTGTGAAATCTCCTATTAATTCATGTCAGGACTGATCTCTTCATTAGCCAAGTGCTAGATTGCAGTCAAACTTCATTATAAGAAAAAGTCATTCATACTCATTGAGTGTGAATACTTCAAACGCTGCTTCATCTTTATCATTACAGGAATAGAAGATAGAGAAAATAGGAATAAGAAATGCCTTATGAAATGCCTTAGGTGTAAGGCTTACGTATCAACAAATAAGTGATATTGGCATCCTGTAACTTTTTTACAACTTTATAATGTGTATGATTTATGAAAAAAAATGTTTAACCATGTATGTGTAACATTTACGGAGGAAATGAGTTTTTTAAATGCTTCTCCATCTTAAAAAACTTTCCAGTAGCCCACTTACATCATTGAAAGCTCACCAACTAATTATCGCTTTCTGGATAATTCTATGAAGCTCATCAAGAGTTTCTAGTCACGGATCCTCGATAACTCACTGTTAATACAGGGGTATTGTGATAACATTCCTTATTGAATTAACAAACTATTATCCAGCTCTGGATTATTCTGTATGAAGCTCTTCCAGGAACTCCTCCCATGATCGTATCGGCAAGACTTTTCCCAGTATTATTATTAGCAGACATTTCCTGGTATTCTGGATCTGATGTGAGCAAGAGAGGGTCTTTGAAGGTGTGATAATATGAAATAAAGTGGCGCAGAGCATGTGTGGAGTTGGTTGCTCAAACACAGTGGCAAGCGAGTTGGTTAACCGGGCGGGCGAACTTTGAAAGGAAGCTTACTTGGTGAGTGAGAGCTGTTCAAATCGCGGTTTGACGGCAAAAGGAACTCAACTGCACCCATCTCGGATGCAGAGCAAATGGAACAGACGCTTCGCAGAGCTGCACTGTACGCGCCGCTTTGATGTCTTGACTTGTCGTAATTAAGTTTCGCGAACAAATATTGGCGTGTGATGGATGTTCTTGGGATGTTGGTCGTCTTCTTACACACACGAGCATCGGTCGAACGTTGCTAATATTTGCTTGATTTGGGAAATCGTCTGTCAACTTATCATCATTATATTGCACGCAAGGGGCTTGTAACAAGATGGTGACTGGCGCTGTAAGTACGTTCCGTCAAAACTAACTAGATCTCCGTGGCGAAGCGTGGTATACTTATTTGGTCATCGCCGGGTATATTTCCTATAGGAACCAAATATGTATACCACGCTTCGCCACTACTAGATCTGTAACGGCGCAATTTCCTAAGAGCCGAAAACTGCTGGTGAATTGCAGATTTTTGAATAACGCAGTTATTACTGAAGCACAGTAGAGCTCTGCCGAAATTGGCAGCAAGAAAATGACTGTTTGGATTCCTGTTGTTTCGGTGCCGAATACCAACAGCGTAAAGTCGTAGCAATATTAGGCAACTAGGAAATCAGGCCTTTACTGCATGCAAGAGTCGATACTGCATGGCTTGACGCCCATACTGTACAATAATTTATTCTAATGATGACTATCAAAGAGATAATTATAAATTATTTTCCATTGTCCAGTGAATTTTCCTGTTTCTTCGAACCATATTGTCATGTTTATTTAATGAATTTAAGTTAAAACGCTATATTGGAACGGTTCATGTTGAACGGTATGATGATGAATAGAGTAGTTTTTTCTGTGTAGTAGTGAAGGTGACATTGTGGTAGTTATCGATAATAAAAAGACTTGAAGTTGTCAAAACCTCATATTTAATGAAACAAACTTCAATAAAACTAATTTCACTTATTAAGTTCAGTTTACCAGAGATTGATAATGGTGTAACAACCGAAACCGGTATCTCGTTGTTTTATTAAATATGTGGTGTTGACAACTTCAACTCTTTTATTCAGAATAGAGAAGTACAGTATTTGATTTGATATAGCTCTGAAATTTCCTTCCATTCAAACTTCCAAGGGTGAATGACCAAAGTCCTTGATCCCTATCAAATGTGATAGTACAAAAGAAAAATGATAGTACAAAGTGATAGTACGGTGGATATAATTTGCTCTTTGCCTGTCAAAACGCAAAAAAGCTATTATAACGTTACAACAAACGTACACTAATCCAAAATCTTGCCATGCATCGAGTCTGCGAATTGGAATAGTCCGTTGCAAGCCGAATTAGCATTAGCACTGGCGCTCAATTTTGACTTGACCACTCGTTCATTGAACTAGTGAAGCTCGAATATTACCGCCGTGTATAAGCCTGTTATCAAAATACAGCGGACTTCATTAGAGGCAAAGAGCTATTTGCGCTGATTGAATCATTATGCTACATTTCCCTGTTGAAATATATTATCGAATTCAAAGTACACTAATGGATTGAGTTGAGAGACGCACTCGCTACGATTGAGCGAGCTATCAGCGATGTGAGAATCGCAAATACTGATAGAAAACTGCAATAATCGCCAATACCTTTTATTGTACATAATAGTTATACAATACAATAACTATTATTGTATGGCTCCATTTATTTGCGGTCATAAATAATGGGATGAATTGTAAATGCGGCTTTTGAAAGAGGTTATTGAACGGCTTTATTTATACGCGATTGTGAATAGGACGAGTGGAAAATGTGGCTCTCGAAAATGAACAGGTGAATAATAATCATAATCGAAAAATCACCTATAATGATTCCAGTCTATTGCGTAATGTCATTGGAATGGCATTGAGTTCATGGTACGCGATCTTCCACTCCTAAATTACCTTCTAATGATGTGGTTTAATAATAGTCAAAATAATAGGAGAGCAAATGAAGATTTTGAAATGATTGGTGAAAAGTTGAAGCTGCATTATTTATTGTATGTAATTGCATACACAATTAAATTTTTGAACAAATTCGAATCTTATTATTTGATGACAATGTTAAAATCAATTTAGAGACCCTATCCAGTCAGTGGGTTAGCAAACTGGTTGGTTAACCATACGGGTAATGTATGACTCAGTTAACTTTAGAATGATGTTCTGGATTAGGCTCCTTCCACATCAGCGAGGACCGGGCCCGGAACGGTCGTGAAGAAAAAAATTTTGGCTGATGAATTATAGGGTGAAAACAGACCATTTAGTATGAATATACCCATCACAATAAATCAGTCATCTCGTCCGATACGGGCCCGGTCCGTACTGGTGAAAAAGACCCCTAGTTCATCGATACAAGGTTTTAAGGAAGAGGTGATACAGAAAAGCCTATTTTACTTCTATATGTTTTTTGAAATGAAGTAGTTCAACGAATATAATAATCATAACAAAATTCATAAGCGTTTCCTAAAGTCTAGAGTGAGAACTTTGTTACAGAATACTAATCCTCCCTCAATACTTCCTATTACGAAATCTAAGGAAGCCTATCCTACCGATAGCTAACGATAGCAACTAACAAGGCAATGACAGAAGGCACCAGGCGATTTCTTTCATGAAGAGAAATATTATAGAGTTATATACTGTAGATAGCAGAGTGGTATATTATACTTCTATAGTAAACTAATCTAATCTCTTATCTGTCCAGTGGCGTAGCCAGGAATTATTTTCGGTTCCAGTAACGAGGGTGGTCTAGGGGTCACCCCCCCTCCCAAGAATTATTCTTTTTTTTTTCAAATTATATATGAAAAACGCATTTTTTGACTACTTTTTCTATGATTTTCAGATCTTTTAAGATTTAAGACCTTAAGCCTTAATGTATGAAAACATTCTCAAAATGATAAATCAAAAATTTATTCTTTAGTGGGGATACTGTTATTCAATTGATGAAATTCTCTAATATTAATAAGGAAACCCTCCTTAGATGTTTATTTTTCGAACAGGGTTTTCAGTTAGCATAAGGTTCATTTCAATAGTGAACACTTAATGACAAACTACTTGTGCAATGTGCATGTGAAAAAAGATTCGTGTAAAATTTTTGTTTACTCCTGAAAATTTCGGGAGGGGGGATACATCCCGATATCCCCCCTGGCTACGCCCCTGTATCTGTCGATATCCTTTGTCAAAACCAACTTTTTGTTATTGAGAAAATCTTTAAAGAGCGATTGGTCAATGTTTGTTATTGTAATTCCTTGGAGTTACTCATTCCATGGATGAATGAAATGCTCTGAAAACTTTTAATAATTAATGAAATACGTATAAAGTTTTCAGATAATGATATAATTAGTTTTCTGATTCGTGATCTTATCACTTGGGTCATCCAAACTAAAAAAAAAGCTTGTTCAACAATTTATTCATATTTTTGCCTCCAAAACCGTACAAGAGGATGATGATGAGGTGGATGGAGGAGGTGGAAGAAACGTTGGAGACAAGGAGATAGAGAGGGAAAAGGTAGGGGCAAGATAAGGAGAGGAATGGAGGGAGAGGAGATGAGAGGAAAAATAACAGGAAGAAGGAGGAGAGTAGGAAAAGGTAGAGGAAAGGTAGGGAGGTATGTGAACATAAAAAAGTGGAGAGAAGAAGACGTTGAAAGAAAATTTAAAGAAGGAGAGGGAGGACGGAGAGGAGCAGAAGAACAAAAAGAAGAAGAAGGCAAAGGTGAGGTAGAGGAGGGACAAAAGGAAAATAATAAGTAGATAACAAGGGAAAAAAGAAAGGAGAGAAGCGCAAGGAAAAAGTTTCAGTACTAGCATTGCTAGCATTGATTTTAGATAGAAAATCAAAAATTTCTATCTAAAATCAATGGTACTAGCAAAGACAATATTCAATCTATAGTAGATGGACAATTTATTCTAAGCAAACCAGAGTCAATTCTAAGTACACTTACATTCATTCAATTTGACGCTTGGAATTAGATAGGTTGATAGATAGATAGATATTTATTCTTTGCCATCGTACTCTACGGTCATCAGCAACGTCAAGAAATAATATCTATCTATCTATCTAAAAACAAGCGTCAAATTAAATGAATCTGATTGTAATAGTACATTTATTGACTTTGGTACTATAAGCCGTGGCGGAGAGTGGTATACTTATTTGGCCATTTCCTACAGGAAATATACCCGGCGATCACCAAATAAGAATACCACGCTTCGTCACTAATAATAAGAGTCAAAAACAATATAGAAACAAACGAGATTGGAGAATGCGCTCGACTCGTGAATAACGAAAAATTTACAAGTTACAGTCACATTATTGTCAATGAAAAGTGGAAGTGAAATGAAATTGATAATTCAGTTACCTTGAGCAAATAGACGTTGCATGGGCTGCGCTAATCCGAAGAGTAAGAAGACAACTACCGGAGTGATTTTGGTCGAGACCTGACAGCACCTGGACAACTGCATCGTGTTGTAGAAGTTTTCGAACTTCACTTATCACACACTAGAAAAACAGCAATAATATTCACTAGTTGCGGTCACTACTTGGAAGTCAGCACTGGACTCACTAATTTCAACGACTAGTTAATTGAACCGGCGATGAGAGGAGGTGGGGGCAGTGAGGAGTAGGAGGAGGAGGAGGTGGAGGCGGCCGCTTGTTTTAATTGGAGACCAAGGTGGAGGTGGACCGGACGAGAGGATGACAAAGATGTTAACAGGGTATCAGCTTCCATGTCTGCAGCTTCAATTAAGTAATTACCCCCTTGTTAATTAACATCACTTGTGTGTCTAGTTGCGGAGGTGTTGGGATCAATGAGGCCAGTTATTCAATGCAATCTACCACTTATACGACAAAACTTGGGTGACCTTGTCAATCCGAAACACACCACCTTCACCAACTTAATGTCTATTGGTCACTGAGAAAACTTTAGGTTCCACAAGAGCTCGCAAGCTAAGAGAGTATCGTCACACAATTCGAAAACTCACGGATAAATCCTCACTTCTCTACAAAATCCCACTCACAACAGTGAACATTCATGTTTCGTTTCTAACCACTCTGATCACATCGTGTTTTATTTTAGTGATTAGTTGAAACACAACAACTCAATTCAAATCTTGCACAAATTTTCAACCAGTTGTAAAATCATGGGAGTTTTCAAAGTTATTTTGCAGTACTCCAACACTAGACTATCACTTGTCAATCAAGGCGAGAACTCCAATAATAAACGTTACACGATGAAAGTGGAGTTTTTGTTTGATATGATAAGGGAAAAAATTCTCACAAAAAATACGAAGTTCCTGTAAGTGTTGAGGAAATTTTAAACTGTCAAAATCAAGTATTTTATCGTTTTTCTTAAATCTATTTTGATTATCCAATGATAATCCAACAAACGTAGACGTACGTTGAGAACCGCGTTGGTAGTAGTTAGACAGTGAGCCTTATCACTGACAGATCCGCGCGCGTTTAGAACGTGTTTACTCCGCGGAAGCTGAACTACGACTGACGGCTGGAAAGCCATGCAGTTGCGTGCGCAGCATAGTTTGGGCTGGACGGGAGGGGTGCGGGTTAGGGTGGTAAGGGGGGGTGGAGGTGAAGCGCAATACCTCAACGCCCTGCAACCAAAATCGTCGTCCAGTTGAGATGAGTGAATTTCGCTGTATCAAAGCAGTAGATGACTGTAGCCCCTACAGTTGTAATTCATAATAGCTGCCATTGGAATTCGTGGTCTTCTAAGTTCTATGAACCTCGATAAATAAGTCATAGCAGTGAACAAGTTCATACCATATCAAATTTCGTCGTGTTTTTTATTGAGTGTTCCCATTTCTCAGAGGGAAGGGAAATTTTCGTATCCACAAGGAAATTTCAATCAAAATATTCTGGCTAACTGAAACCTGAATTGATTGAGTATTGATTCAATACTGCCTGCGTCTAACCTCCGTGTCCCTGTGAGGAATGCGATACGTCTTCGAATCCTCTTCAGTCCCTGCTCTTCAGGGACACGGAGCTTAGACGCGGACAGTAGTTATTTTACTGTTCGAACGAGCTCTGTTCATCATTATTCAACTCTTCTATCTCTAGAGACAGTTTTATAATTATAAATAATATATTCTTCCTCTTTGAATATCTATTTTCATAAAACCAACAAATTTGAACTGGGTTATTGTTGAAATAATCCAATTTATTGATTATGGCTCACTGGCATACCTATACGTTATGATGAATTGAGATTTGGTTGAAAACTCCATGGTTGAAATAATCCAATTTATTGATTATGGCTCACTGGCATACCTATACGTTATGATAAATTGAGTATAGAGTGAAGTGCATGATAAATGGGTGATGGTGGCATAACATTATTATGGAATATACAGTATTACTATACTATACAGTATGTGTATGACTATAAAAGAGTAAGCTTTTTCATCTATAGGTTGTACTCATGGACATGTCAATAATTACACTATGCACATTTCAGGCTAAATACTATAGTGCAGTATATCATACTCATACTACTAACACAACTACTATTACTGTCTAAGGCGGACCCTGTGTGGGACGGAAACCTGTTTAAACGGAATGTTTTTTCTAGTCTCAAGGAATTTTGAATAAAGGTAAAAGTACCTTTGTAAGCCGGAAACCTGCTAAAACGAAAAGTTTTTTTAGTCCGGTCGAGTTCCGTCTTAGACAGGTTTTACTGTACTACTACTGTAGTATAGTATAATATTATACTACACTGTTCAATAGCGTAGTACAGAAATGAAACGTGTAGTATATTATGAATAACAGATTCGAAAAAAGAATAATCATGAACTGAAAAAGTCTAAGGTTGTAGAACGCTAAAAGACCAAACAAGCAACCAAAGTAAGACATTATAAGGGCAATTGCCCAGAAGCTATAATAACTTTATAAATTCAGTTGGAGATTATTGCTGAAATTTGCACTCCTTATCAGTTACCTCATCGTGCCCTGTTTTGAACGGGGTACTGTAACAATGACTTTCTCACGTATACTTACAACGAGTGCAGTGTTGTGAGGATGCCTCATAAAACCACCAGCTGTGTAACAACAATAACTTCGAAAACAGCGGATGCACTTGGCTGAATGCACTTTCCGATGCACTTTTATGGAATGCATTGCCTTTCACGCAACTACCAACACCATAAAACTTGCCGTTTGTCTTTCTTTGATAAACCAACTCTGGATAATTCAAGTAGATAGCAGGGTGGTGTGCTACGTATTACTGCGGTACATGCAACACCTACATTATTTGCAATATTCTCACACTCGGACCCAGAAAAGGAACAGTACATAGCATGCATTCAGAAGTACTCAACGCAAATGATTTGTTTCGAAATATCTTGCGATCGTGTAAGGAATCACTTGAAAATTTTATATGACCTGATTGTGTGAGACTATATCACTACAAAGTACAATGCAATTTCAATCCGTATGTATTTTGATGCAATATGAAGGCTAATCATACATGCAGATTTGGTCCACACCGAGTGTTTTGTTCACAAAGTTCACCTACTTCAATTCATCATGCAAATCGATATTCTGCATGAAATATGGATCGATTTTGTTGATCAATTATAACTCTCTAATGATAATAACTTATTGCGTGGATGATTGTTCATGTTGTAGGCCTACAGTTACTACTGTAATAGTTTATCTAAAATTGAATTTTCAGCTTGTTCTTTACTTGAACTCTTCCAATATTGATAAAGGAACTACAGTGCGATTCACGTCAAGAAGTCAGCATTGCTTAGGTGGGAGTTTGCTATCTTTGTTCAGCACAAGACAGTTGCTGATGTCTCTATCCTATTTGCACTGTGCATAGTTGCCGCACTGTGCATTGTTGTCGCACACAGTCCCAACAAACACGATTGGTGCAGTTTTCTCTTTCTCTCTCAATGAAACTTGGCATCAATGCTCCTCATATAAGCAATGCTGACTTCTTGACGTGAATCGCACTATATTCACTCGATACATGATCATATAATGATCAGAAATTTTTCATTGTATAAATTGTCTTTGTTCTATTTGTAGCCTATTATTTGTCTGGATTCCAACTTTGTATTGTGATTATTTTTGTTGGATGAACTTTGATTCTTTGATAATAATTTTATAAAGAAATTTATATATTCACTCGATAACAGATTATTTCATAAATTATTGTGCATGTTCTCAGGTATGAACTTAGTAGGCAATCGATACTAATACTATAATTATCAGGATCCTTTCAACTTGTCAGAAAACATATGTTTCGACGAGCAATATCACAATACTTAACCTACAAATGCTGAATCTCGCAGATTATTGAAAAGTCTTTTAAAAAGTTATTCTTTGAAAGGTTTTTCAAAGCCTTTTTAAAGGTTTAGAAAGACTTTAAAGCCTTTTGATTATTGTGTCGAAATCACTGTTTAATTATTACTGAAACAGCTGATTTCTGACAAGTTGAAAGGATCCTGCTATAGCTACCAGTTGCTAATAAATTGTCAACCTTACTCAATATTATGTACTAGATAAATGATAAATTTATCAAGTTCTTTACAGAATAGAGTAACTCTTTAATTAATGAAGAAACCCTTTACTTGATAATAAATTATTGTAGATATGATTTTTGATGTGATGAGGTTCAATCAAACGTAACATTCCAGCTGCAGTGATGTGGGTGAAAGAGCCGTGGCTCTAAAAGTATCGGTTGCCGCTATCGAGAGGTGGTTTGTGTGTGCTGCTGGGTTGGAGCGGAGTGTTTTTGTTCGTGTGGAGAAGCATTCTCTTGCCTCTGTGGGCAACTAACTCAAACAACAACCTTCAAGGATGTGATCAGAGCTCAAGTTGAACAGCTTCTGCTACATAAGAGCCCACTTCAAAATGCGATAGTTTACTGCACTCGTGCGTATGTCTGATTGCTGTAAAGAGTAAAATGATCAAAGGAATTCATGTTGCACACAGATGCTCATACTCATTCTCGTGTTATCTGGGAATAAGGATTTTTCCAGGAAGGAATACAGAATCAAATGTATTTTGAATGTTAGTAGTAATCAACTCTATTCCAGTAGAAATGAATTTTGTGAGAATGTTTTTCTAGAAATTCTGTGATTATAGTCAGATTCACATCAAGAAGTCAGCATTGTTTATATGAGGAGCATTGATGCCAAGTTTCATTGAGAGAGAAAGAGAAACCTGCACCAAACGTGTTTGTTGGGACTGTGTGCGACAACAATGCACCGTGCGGCAACTATGCACAGTGCGAATAGGATAGAGACATCAGCAACTGCCTTGTGCTGGAAAAGGAGAGCAAACTCCCATCTAAGCAATGCTGACTTCTTGACGTGAATCACACTATACCAGATAACCACTGTAATCAAAAACCGTGAGTCTTTTAATTATATAATCTGTCTATATGTATGGAATGATTCCCAACTTAGAATGATCATAGAATTTCTGTAGTTTTTTTGTTATTTTGTTGTATAATTTTTGTATTTTTGTTGAATGAGAGAAGAGAATTTTGAAATATAGGGTGGGTGAAAAGTTTGGAAACGGTTTAATATTTCTATTGCAAATTTGACGGTAGGTGACATTGAGGATCGTACTCAAATTCGAAATACTATAGCAGGATCATTTTAAATCAAGAGAACAGCTGATTGATGTACGCTCGTTTAGTTGAATCAGCTGTTTTGATCAAGTTAAAATAATCGTTACTAATATTTTAAATTTGAAATATAATTGTACAATTTTAGTGTACACTGCGTAAACGTTTTTAATGAATCGCCCAGACCCTCATCTACCCGTCTCGTAACTTATAATTTCGAGGTCAATTGAAACAGAGCCGAGAACAATTAAGTCCGCCAGGAAGGGTGCAAGAGGGTGTCGTTCAATCCCTGAAGCATATGTGTCAAAAATAAAAGTGACGTCACAGAGACTTTGTGACTTGCTACCCTCTGTTGTATTTCTGCCGAATAGAACACCACCCTACCGGTGAGCCCCCCTATCCACACCCCCCTCCCTATCTACAGTTTGCTCGTATTCGGAATAATTGCGATGGGGGGTTGTTTTGAAGGGGGGTGTCAGGTGGGGAAGGGAAGTGAGTCATTGATCCCGGTCTTGGGGAGCAAGCAGGGTTCGGTGTTTACACTGTCGTTGAATAGGTCCGGCACACACACACACACACACACACACACACACACACACACACACACACACACACACACACACACACACACACACACACACACACACCACTGATGTCACCCTAGGCACCCCAACCCTTAACCAACCCCCCTCCCAAAGACACCTCACTCAGTGCAATCAAGTGACATAAGAACGCCCGAGCCTACGTGCAAGAATAGCCGGTCCTACCCTACAACAATTTGGAGATAATAATCTTGTTTCTTGGCTCTACTAACGATTATCGAATTTATCTAGGAATTTCATGAGCTGAACTAATGGAACTTTAATTCTATTTGACCAGAACGCCAGATACGTGATCTTTCAGAAATAATTAATTCAATTATATATTTAATATTTATTATACTGTACAATAATTTAATTAACTCAATTATTTGATAACTAATTCAATTTTCAATCAAATTAGGTAAGTGTGATGTCACAAAACTTTTCGGAAACCTGTAACTCCATTAAAAAAAAAATTAAACATGTTTCCAAACAGATTTAGAAACACGTATAAAGGTAACACATATAATGGTTATGATTTTACCATAGTCTATGATATTACTATAACACATATTATTACACAGGTTATGATATTGTTTATTCACGCCATTACTGGCACGGTCCTAACCTTGACCAGCAGAACATAATAACCTAGACCAAACCATAACCTAGAACAGCAGCTCAGGTAAGTTACCAACATACAAGACATCCAAATCATAGTTGTCGCGTTTCAATAGTCCATATCTACTGTAGTTTTTGAATCACTTTTAAGGATCACGTAAAGGGTTGAGAAAGTTGAATAGATGTTGCGTTGAACTAGTCTAAATAATAATTTCATGAGATTATATTGTATGTGAAAATATACATACTCATGTGACTATATTTATGATATTATAATTATTTTATTCACATGTGTATGTGAAAATATACACATTCATCAATATTCTCAAACCAGGAATCAAGTCTTGTTTTTCTCTCCAAGTCTATGGTCTATGGTGACGCTATCAGCAATTTCCATGTTGAATTTTTTGTTGTTGATTAAATTCATTGAGTTCTTTCTTGCTCCTAGATTTGGACTGAATAAAATACAACATTCCAAGCAAGAAATGATTCTCGTATTATGTTTTGAGATTTTCTCGACGTGAAAAAAGTCAAACGCAATCCTCTTCAATACATTACATTTTAATGAATTATTGTTAAGTGTAGTTAATTACAGATGATTTAATAAGCTTCCACAAAGCAAATACTGCTTGGCATTCCACCGCTGTTTTTAAAAGTGAACAGAATGCTTCTCAGAAATTGCAGCGGCGAAGTCAAATCGATTCCACTTTTAAAGAGGGTTGAAAATAAGGAAAGTGTTTGCGGGCGGGATGAGGTGTGTGGCGATGGTAAGGAAAGTAGTTATTTGGTTGAGAGAAGCATTCACCCACCACAGGCGCAATCAGCCGTGTCTCTAGACAATTTACACCCTTTTCTATCACCTGCTAGAGTTATGACAGTTGGTTGTGTGCGTGAGCGGGCGCGCGCGCGTTCGAGCGAGAGAATTGCATGAGTTTTGATATTTGACAGCGTTACGCTCCACCCTGAAAAACTAATTTATTCACCCCTCCCAGCACCGCTCCCTCCCATCCAAAGTTTCCCCCATTAAGGTGTAAACAAACCCTCAACTTTGAAAGAAAGACATTGCCTCTACATCTCACTCACTTTTTTCCTGATTACTTTTTCCGGATCATCTCATAGATTTTCATGCTCGGCGTCAAACTATCCGTGTCGGCACTGGCTTTGGAGAACACTGCGGATCTTGAACAATAATCCCTTTCATAAACGCACCGTTTCATTTCTCTTCTCAAGAAATGAACTGTCAAAGAGTCGCTATGTAGGGGAATCTCTTGTGACAGGAGTCAACCAACATGTGGTTTCAATTTATGAACCAGGGAGACATGAGATTTAAGAATTGGAAATAGACGCATTTTTAAATCTTACAATAACTTAATTAACACTTCCAGACCAAATTGAGAGTGTTTCATATTACTCGAATAATACTAATGATATATTTTATTGAAAACTAAACTGAATGGAAATTCAACGGAAAAAGCAGTACATAAACTGACCAGGAATTGAATATTGAAAAGAACCCGAATGGAAATTTAACTGATCCCATCTAACTAAACTTACATCCTACACAGGTTCTATAGCCTCGGGATGTTCTTGTATTTTTGTTAGTCATAGAGTTTTGTACCTTGTAAGCAACCAATTGTAATTATTAATTTTTGACTAATAAAAAATTATTCATTCATTCATATTCGAATTATCAAGACATTGAGCTAGAGTTGGAGATTTTTCTAAAATTTATTAATTTTAATGGATCTGTAGTTTCAATGAAATTGAAGGGATCTTCTAAATATTGAAATTATCTATGAATGATCGACTGATGAATAATGAATGATGATAAGAGAAATAATCTATCAATAATCTGTAATATTTATATAGTCTATCAATAGATTATATTCATGATGATTGATATTGGCATGAAAATTCCCAGTTCTCTCTATTTTGGTGTTTTATTAAACCCTATTTATTGAACTCTATCTCAACAGACTTTAGTTGGGTAAATGAGTGGTTACTTATCTATTAAACTCAACCACGGTTCAAGACTACCCACACAGCGAATATTCAGCAGCATGGGTTACTCACAGAGTTACTAAACACTGGGTTTCCTCCAGGCTATGACTGTACAGGAATATTTTCAATATTACCATATAAATAGCCTAAAGTTCACATAACTATTTCTCATTTTGACTGGCATAGAGTTAGCTTCTAATGAATAGCACGCAATATCGGGATAAAAACAACACATCACGCCGTTTCTATTATTGCTGTAGTTGATGCGAGGAATAAAACAACAGGACAGTTATGAATAAATTAACATTTTTATAGGCTTTTTGAAGGAGCAAAATCTGGGCTTACGGGCTGATAGCATGTAACAGACCTATCGTTAGTCGGTCATAAACTCAGCGCTTGATGGCTTGATAGATCTGTTCTGCCGTGATCGCCTGCCGTTAGCCTATCTTCTCCGCCATTTTTCTGGCCTATTTCCATTGAGGATCAATTGATCAGAGTTCAGATACCGTTCTATCTGGAGAAGTATCGAGATACAAATCAATCCTGACCACTCATTAATCCATTGCAACCTACATTACTACCTATTCACATTAAGAGTTCTTTTAAAATTTCAAAACTATATTTGTCGTGGAAAACGTCTTAAATTGTTGATATAGAATAAGAATAGAATAACAATTTATTTCTGTATATGAAGGACTAAAATGAGAACAAAAATAATATGAATAATATAAAAGACTAATCATTGATGCTTATCCTACCCATCATACCCACTTGAAATGCAAAATTTGGTACGGTACTTTTTAAAGAAATTCGCTCAATTCTCGGTTATAACGTCGAATATTCATGAGTTTCTCCTCCTGTAACGGTAGTTTGTGACGTAAGCAACACGAATACACGAGAATCCCGGGTCAAAGTCCACTACTAGAAGACAAAATTGCTGTTTTTCTCTATTATAACGGTACTTTTTGAAGAAATTCGCGCTTTTCTCGGTTATAACGTCGAAAATTCGTGGGTCTCTCACTGTAACGGTAGTTTGTGACGTAAGCAACACGAAAACTTTCGAGTCCCGGGTCAAAGTCCACTACTAGAAGACAAAATTGCTGTTTCTCGATTATAACGGTACTTTTAAAAGAAATTCGATTAATTCTCGGTTATAACGTCGAATATTCATGTGTTTCTCCTCCTGTGAGGGTGGATTGTGACGTAAGCAACTCGAATACGCGAGAATACCGGGTCAAAGTCCACTACTAGAAGACAAAATTGCTGCTTTTCTCGATTATAACGGTACTTTTAAAAAAAATTCACACTTTTCTCGGTTATAACGTCGAATATTCGTAGTTTCTCCTACTGTAACGGTAGTTTGTGACGTAAGCAACACGAATACTTTGGAGTCCCAGGTCAAAGTCCACTAATAGAAGATAAAATTGCTGTTTTTCTCCATTATAACGGTACTTTTCAAAGAAATTCGCACTTTTCTCGGTTATAACGTCGAAAATTTGTGAGTTTCTCCTCCTGTAACGGTAGTTTGTGACGTAAGCAACACGAATACGTTGGAGTCCCAGGTCAAAGTCCACTACTAGAAGACACAATTGCTGTTTTTCTCCATTATAACGGTACTTTTTGAAGAAATTCGCCTTTTTCTCGGTTATAACGTCGAAAATTCGTGGGTTTCTCCCACTGTAACGGTAGTTTGTGACGTAAGCAACACGAATACGTTTGAGTCCCAGGTCAAAGTCCACTACTAGAAGACAAAATCGCTGTTTTTCTCCATTATAACGGTACTTTTCAAAGAAATTTGCACTTTTCTCGGTTAGAACGTCGAAAATTCGTGAGTTTCTCCTCCTGTAACGGTAGTTTCTGACGTAAGAAACACGAATACGCTGGAGTCCCGGGTCAAAGTCTACTACTGGAAGACAAAATTGCTGCTTTTCTCCATAATAACAGTACTTTTGAAAGAAATTCACACTTTTCTCGGTTATAACGGCAAAAATTTGTGAGTGTTTCCTCCTGTAACGGTAGTTTGTGACGTAAGCAACACGAATACTTTGGAGTCCCAGGTCAAAGTCCACTAATAGAAGATAAAATTGCTGTTTTTCTCCATTATAACGGTACTTTTTAAAGAAATTCGCACTTTTCTCGGTTATAACGTCGAAAATTCGTGAGTTTCTCCTCCTGTAACGGTAGTTTGTGACGTAAGCAACACGAATACGCGAGAGTCCCGGGTCAAAGTCCACTACTAGAAGACAAAATTGCTGTTTTCTCAATTATAACGGTACTTTCGATAGAAATTCGCACTTTCTCGGTTATAACGTCGAACATTCGTGAGTTTCTCCTCCTGTAACGGTAGTTTGTGACGTAAGCAACACGAATACGCGAGAGTTCTGGGTCAAAGTCCACTACTAGAAGACAAAATTGCTGTTTTTCTCCATTATAATGGTACTTTTTAAAGAAATTCACACTTTTCTTGGTTATAACGTCGAGAATTCATGAGTTTCTCCTCCTGTAACGGTAGTTTGTGACGTAAGCAACACGAATACGCGAGAATCCCGGGTCAAAGTCCACTACTAGAAGACAAAATTGCTGTTTTTCTCGATTATAACGGTACTTTTTGAAGAAATTCACTCTATTCTCGGTTATAACGTCAAATATACATGTGTTTCTCCTCCTGTAACAATAGTTTGTGACGTGGGCTCATGTCGGAGCTACTAGCAACGTGATACTAGCAACGATTTCATCGATGGTCGATTGCCCAAATGCAATCATTAAATGAACATCGCAGCTCCTACATAAACAGGCTTATTAGAAAGCACGTCAATATTATCTAGGCGCTGCTAGTATCACAGCTGGTATCGCTTATCACAGCTCCGACATGAACGCATCCTAACAAATAAGTTGCTCAACCAACACTCCAATTCCTGGAAGTATTTTTCCGCATTGTAATAATTCCAGAAGTACAAACTTGTAAATCAATCAAAACATAATGATTCTGATAAATCAGACTGTAGTTGGATAAGTCCTCTCCCACAAAAATTAATTTCCAGTTATTTGGCCGTAGGTCCTGATTCATAATCTGGAAAGTTGAGCTTCTCCAACTACAGTAGAGCTCTAATTTATCAAATTTATACTTTGTGTTTGTTTTGCGAGTAGGGAATGTGAAAAGCAATTCAACATAGAGAGAGGTAATTGGATGCTATTGGAGAATAAAACCGACGCACTTTGTTTGTTGCAGAGAGAGGGAGTGATTTTTTCGAAAGTAGAATATTAAATTTGTTAGAAATGGACCGACAGAGACGTGAATATTTTCGCCAGTGATGGAAACAGGGCCGGCCGGGCTGGGCTGGGCTCAAGCCGCCGCCGCTCGAATATCGAATCAAGTTGATGAAAACCTTAATACATTTTCCAGTCAAATCATACGCTTTGTGTACTTGCTGCCCCGCATAAATTCTTATCTCCGCAGAAAAGGGCTTTTACGATCTAAATGGATGTTCGCCGGATTTTTTTTCGGCCGCGGAACGAAAGTTACGAGTGGTGAAAAGTTTCGAGTGAAAAGTTGAAAATGAAAACTCATCGACATAAATTAATATTTCTCCTCTTTTAGAGATTTTTTCATTCGAGTCGGAGGATCAATTTCTCTTTGCTTTCGGCTTTGATTTTTGCAGTGCGGCAAAATTGGTTTCGCACTATTTGCTAGCCAGTCATTCCCCGCTTCAACAACTTCTATCAAGACCTGGCAGCTCTGTTCCATTTGTCCCGCTCCTAATTTTACCGTATCATTAGCGTCCTCTGTAATTAATAGACGAAAAAGTTGGATAGTTTCATTTGAAACTCATCATTTTTGCTATAAACCAAAGATCCAAAATCAGGATCTTCCATTTTAGGATAATTTTCAGGAAGAATGGGCTTCCTGGAAACAATCTCACCTGCCACACTTGAAAAGTCAAATATTCTGATATTGTAACGTTTTATTTGAATAGCAGAATAAGAATAAATCGGAGCATCTTTCAATCAATCAATCGTTTATTCAATAATTCACAAAGGAGAGTACAACTGGCTTATGTCCAAAACTGTCCCTCTTCCAATTCATACAAACAGTCCAAATTCAGGTTATGTCATATCACCTTACTAAATCACCAACTTCCTCTTCGAAAACAAGAGCAGACCAATTTTATAATTTTCAAATAAGTTCATAATGAAGTTACACACAAAACATCAAATAAAAATCCAAAAGTTATTGTACACTTTGAATTGACTGAGAATTTCGAGCTAAAGAAAAAACACTCATCACATCGCAATTTTTATCTCATAAACATAAAGATTTTTCATCTTCATCGAGAAGGTGCAAAATGAATAATATTCCAATACAGTATTACTAATTTCAATTACAAATATTATACGATACATTAAATTTAGAAATATATAATCTTTATCTAAATATGTTCAAATTTCGAAATATATAAAATCTATGTCAAAACATGATGCCAGTACCTCATTCATGATGATACCATTAATCAATTTCTCTATAATCCTATAAGAATTTTTCCATTAATTACTGTCTATTTACTTTTCTATTAATCCTGTTATAGAGAACTCTTGAGCTGGTAAACTTGTACCCACTTCTAATTATTGTTCTATCTTCTACATCAATATTATTATTTTTATCTCTTTACAAGGTATTCGTTGGTAGAAACAACATCTTTGAGCACTCAATGGCTAAAGATATTCACTACTACCACAAAATTTCCAGAATGTTCTCGAATGTCCACAATGAATAATTCACAGGTCAACACGTTTCCACCATCTGTCAATATCGAATAGCATACTCCTGTTGATAAGCACACTCTCAGCTCACAGATTGGCGGAATATATCGAACGTAGCATGTATTGAATGAATTGATCGATGGTCAAGATTCAGTTTCAGTGCATATTTCACCGGTTAACGATAGATGCGGCCTCCATTGTGTGGCAAGCTATCTGCCTGACCGATCTATCTTCATCGTTCCCAGGACATTCTTAGCTCGGAGCTCTGACAATTTCCAGCTCTTCTCGGCGTAATCACGCGTTTCTGTTTACACTACCAGCCGCCAGATACCACTCATAGAACTATATATATGGATATACTTCTATGAGACCACTGCGCCATCTTCACATTCGATTTGGCGATTCAGGTCTAATGAAGATTGCCGTCTATCTATATCTCCAACCACCACATCCTACGAGTGTTCGCCTCAAACTGTATGATTATCTTCTCACTGAACGCACAAGCTCTGCAACAGCTGATACATTGAGCAAATATTAAAAAATGTATAGCAGGATCCATTTAACTTGTCATAAAACATATGATAGACGAGCATAATATGATCACAATACTTAACCTACAAATGCTGAATCTCGCAGATTATTGAAAAGGTCTTTTAAAAAGTTATTCTTTGAAAGGTCTTCTTTAAAAAGGTCTTTTAAAGACTTTAAAGGTCTTTAAGACTTTCAAGCCTTTTGATTATTGTGTCGAAATCACTGTTTAAT
>CM029534.1:38586635-38659135 GCA_017141395.1 Laodelphax striatellus | reverse complement strand
ACTCAGCCATGAAGCCTTATGATGTAAAAGTTTGGAGAGGAGCAGAGTGTGGCTCTGATCATTTTCTTGTGAAAGCCAAACTGGAAATTCAGTATTCAAAGAGAAGCAGGCAGCAGGAACGAAACAATAATCAAGAATTGCCAAGGAAATATAACATTGATAATTTGAAGAATGAATCCACCAGTTTCCTGTATCAACTTCGTCTGGCACAGAGTTTTCGAGAAGAATCAAATGGTTCTGCAGAAATGATGTACAATGCGCTCAAGTCAAAGATCCACAAAGCAGCGCAAGAGGCTCTTGGATATAAAGAAAAGTCAATGCACAATCATTCTTGGTGGACAGAAGATCTAAAAGGAGTTGTTGAAGAGAAAAAAAGACTATATCTAAGGTGGTTAAACACAAAAAATGATGAAGACCTGAGAAATTATAATAGATATAGATATATTGTTAAAAAAGAGATCAAAACAGCCAAAAATGAAATGTGGAACAGCAAGTGTGCAGAAATAAGCTCACTAGTAGGTGGATCTAGGTCAAGGGAGGCTTGGGGAACAATTAACATCATGAGAAAGAACTCAAATGAACGAAGAAAAATAAACCCAATCACAATAGATCAATGGAAAGATCATTACAAAATGCTATTGTCAGAAAGTCGGGAAGAGTTCCTTGATACTCAAATTGATGTTAAGGAGAGAGCCATGAGAAGAGTGGACCCAATAATGTTGGAAGAGGTAGAATCTGCTCTGAAAGAAATGAAAAATAACAAGGCCTCTGGACCAGGTGATTTGCCTATTGAGTTGATTAAGCATGCAACAAAAGAAGTTCTGTTAACATTGTGCAAAATTTTCAACAAGTGCCTAATTGGTGAGGGTATTCCAAGGGACTGGAGAATAGCATACATACACTCTATCTACAAGAAAGGGAATAGAAAAGATTGTAATAACTATAGGGGGATTAGTATAACGTCGTCTATTGGTAAGCTATATGAAAGAGTCATCAAAGCTCGTATAGAACTGGATCTGTCAGAAATTGAAGAGCAAAGTGGTTTTAGACCAGGACGGTCCTGTGTGGACAATATATTCACATTGAAGCAGTTGATAGAGAAAAGACTAGCACGAGGTTTAGAGCTCCATGCCACCTTTGTAGACTTAAAAAAAGCATATGATTCTGTACCGCTTAAAAGATTATGGACGGCTATGAGAGATTCTGGTATCAATGCAGTCTACATAAATGCTATAAAAGAAATGTATAAGAACAGTCAATCAATAATTGGAGTTGGAAGTCAAGAATCAGCTGCTATAGCTCCAACTAAGGGCGTTAAACAAGGTTCATGTCTCTCACCAACCCTATTCAAAATTTACCTTGGTAGTGCTCTAAGACAGTGGATTAGAAAATGTAGCCCCATGGGAATACAAACGGGAAACAAGCCCATACATACAATCCTGTTTGCCGATGACCAAGTAGTATTAGCAGAAGACCAGCAGGATATGCTATATATGCTGAACAGGTTGATAAAGGATTTCCATGAGTGGGGACTTGAAGTTAACATGGACAAGACAAATTATTTAAATATTGGAGGCATGGCGCAGGACCTTCAAACTGAATTTGGTGTTATAAAAAGTGTCAGGCAATATCATTATCTAGGCGTTACAATAAATGAGGATGGGAGAGACAATGAGGATATTTTGAAAAAGATAGGAAAGGGGAAAAACATAATCAAAGCACTGCATCCAATTCTGTGGAATAAAACACTAACAAAAAGAACAAAAACAAACATATATCAAGCTATGATAGAACCAATACTGACGTATGGATCAGAGGTGTGGGTCATGGATCGCAGACATGCTTCAAAATTGCTTGCTACAGAGATGATGTATTGGAGAAGATGCTCAGGTTTGTCGTTGTTGGATAAAGTAAGGAATGAAGTAATAAGAGAGCGAAAGAATGTGAAGGAAACTATACTGAGTAGCATAGGAAAGAACCAGGTGAAATGGTACGGCCACCTTCGCCGAATGAATGTGGAGAGAATACCGCTGAAAGTCTTTGAATGGACTCCAAACCAACATCAGAAGCGAGGGAGGCCAAGGAAAATATGGATGGCCAATGTTCGGCAGGAAATGGAAAGTAGAGGATTGCAAGAGGAGGACTGGAGAGATAAAGAGCGATGGAGGAAGGGATGCGAGAAGCGACTCTAAAGTTGCAAAACTTGCTAAAAAAAAATAAAAAACTATAATAATTCTATTATCGTTTAATTTCAAATGTATTGTGAAATAAAAACATATTTGTATTTAGAGCTAGTCATAAAAAGTATGGATTGATGATTACATTTCAAATTTTATGAGAATGGAAGCCGAGAAATACAATGATTTATTTGAAGTGACACATAAAAGAAATGGAAAATTGGAAATGGCTAAACAGAACGGTGTGAGATACAAATTAACAAGAGAAATAGCACTGTATTCAACACCGTTTTCATTTACGGCATTTACATTTCTATCATTATGTTACTTATACTTGTAATTTTTTACCTGTATATTGTTTTTCACGGCTACATTATTTGCTATACGAACCGGCATTGCTGATCTATGAATTGCCCATTGAATATGAATGGAGAGTGTCTTTTCTAGGCCAATTATAGCAGTCGTTCACCTTGATAGGTCATTCAACTACCAATCGCATTGCTGGCTTTATGGAATATATCCTACTGCTCTTCTATTTCATTTATTTTCTCAGAGATTAATACACTTAGCACCGGTTCATGAGCTCGGGATTTAGCCAAGTCCTAGACTAAAACGGGTGGCCATCGTAGCATCGACAAACGTTAGCCTCGATACTATGAACTAAGGGCTCTCTATGCTGCTAACCCACTAACCAGTCGAGACAAACATTTGTCGATGCTACGGTAGCCACCCGTTTTACTCTAGGACTTGGCTAAATCCCGAGGTCATGAACCGGCCCTAAATGGCTTCGGTGTTAAAACTAGTGAAAAAATCTAAAATTTTGGATTGTAGTCTACCAAATTTCTCATATTCCCACTATTATAATTTTCAGGAACTGATCCGACGATAAATATGAAACAGAGTGTAGAAATCGGTTAAAAACAGTAATAATTTTTTTACTTATTATGAGATGAAATTGACGTGTATATTTCCGGATACATTAAACCAAACTGTGTTTAGGCCTACTCCCACATCTATAATGATTGTCACCGCAACTCAAAACCTCAAAAGCCTGTAATTACTCAAAGTGGTCTTTCACTGAATCGCCCACATAGGCCTACACACCGTCAACTGCCAAGCTCTGAGTGTGTGCTTTCACTTTGTTTGCATAGCACTCACTATGTTCATCAAATCTGATCATCCTACGGCAAGAAATCTGGCCTATCGCTCTAAAAATCTCATATCTCTTGATATTGTAATGTATTATAATCATAATCATCATCCAAATATTGTTGATAGCACTTGATGTCGTAGATCTAGTTTGACTCAGATTCTGCTGCAATGCAATGAAGTAGGCTACAACAAATTTGACAAGTTGAAAATAATTATAATTTGACAGATTTGAAAGTTCAAAATGATTACAAGATTATAACATAAATGCAAACTGATACTTATCTGTTAATATCAGGACATTATACACAACCAAAGATATAGAATTGGAATTCAATTCAATTGAACAAATCCATTCAGACAAGATATAACATATTTACATTTAGTATATTATAAAGATGCTTTATAAAGTATAAAGAACCTTTATTTACAATGAAGTTTTTATAAAATATGTTATACAATACAATATAATGATTGAATCAGTACAGTATAATATAATTATATGCTAATCAGTCTAGGCAAGATAAATCGAAGGATGTTATAACTGTCTGAGTCCGTGGCGAAGCGTGTTATACTTATTTGGTGATCGCCGGGTATATTTCCTATAGGAGTGGAAAGAAAATCTTAGTATCTACACCAGTGAATTACTTCATATGATTGGGGAAGTATAACTGCGATAATAGCAGTGACTATTCCCGGAAAATTTCTATCTTCGAAAGAATCAAGAATCAAGAACTTCTCGACTGGTTTTAAAGCCTAGAGAAAACTGTGATTAAGTACTATTTATCTTTTCTTGTAATTTTATTGCTCATTTGAAAAAATAATCGATAAAATCAAATTAAATTATCATTCTAATCTAAGCAATCATTTAGACCCAGAAACACTTTCTTTGAAGTATCAGTTTCTCATTTTCCTTTTAGGATTTTCTCAAAACTCGAAGCTAAAAGGAAAAAATTGTATAGGCCTAGTATGAAAAAATTAATATGACAAATAATTCATGATTAAGGCTCTGTGAAACCCTTTGGGAAATTATATGTACCTGCTTTGAAAAGATTTATTTCGAAAATTATGTTTTATCTTGTCTGAATTGATTTCCATTATAGAATTCAATTTCAGTACTGATATTATCAAAATGACCAATAATGCAAGCATTATTTATATAGAGCATCAATTTTTATATTTTTGTGATAATTTTAAACTCTTGATATAATGTGTCATATTAGTTATTGAAGCCGCCTTGTAGTGCCTTACTCATGATTGTATAATCAATAATAATTATGATGAGACGATTTGGCTACATTATTTGAATTGAATCATTCATCTTCTATGATATTTATCATCAGCCTACTAAAGCTGCTGCTAAGCTGCTTGTTGATTCATCACATGGATAGAATGAAAATATAGACTAGTATACCTTACTGCGATAAATCTAGTAGTAGTAGTAGACTATAATCTACTTCTACTACAACGCCAGTGCACAATACAAGCAAGCACTTTAGATAGCGAATCTCGCAGCCTGTGGGCGCTTCTCAACAGTAGCACATAATTAGCTGACAGCGCTTCTATTTTTTATTGTGGAACGAGCAAGAAAACTGGTCGATCCTGTTCAGTGAAGCTGAGTCTGATTTATGAGGCACTTGCTCCACCGCCACGGGCGCCTTTCGTATGTGGGCGCCTCATGTCAATCATGATAAATTAATTTGAAAATCAATCCATCGTACCAACTGAATTAAGTCATTCAATAAAAAATTCAATATAAGTTTGAGAGGAGATGTAGGCAGAGATTGGATTGGCTCGGTAAATAAGTCGTGTTTCTTGATTGAGTATGTTGACAGGTACGGGTGTTGTGATGAGCTAATCTAGAATCTAGCCACCACTTTGTTCCAGAGTACACCTCTCAGTTTCAAGATGAAGGTTAAAAACAATATGAATATTAATAAAGGACTTCAATCTTAGAATGAAATATTATATTCTGATATAAATAATTCAATAATTGGAATTCTTCATCTCCATCAAGATACAGTATTATTCTCTCGAGAGGACATCATTAATTTGTATTGTTAAAAAGTTTAATAATTTATTGAACTAACATTAGGTAATTTGTTGTGTTTGATGTCATGTTGTGGTATTTCTCCATGATGAAAGAAATATACATAGATAATGTGAAACCACAGTTTTTTTTTATAAAAAAAATACAGAATCATGGTTTCGTGACATGCTACTAATATTAATTGAACTAAATCAAACTATTCATTGTTCAATGGAACATTGTTAATTTTTATTGTTGAATAGTTCAATATCACATTAACTCTACTAAATGGAACTAAAAAACAGTCGTTAAGTCACGTCAGAGACCCTGAACTGATCAGGAGTGACCTGAAAACTCTGACACCAGACCTGAGCCAGCCAGGATACACGGAATTATTATTATTAACTAAATGGAACTGTTTAATACATTACATTGTTTAAAACATTAATTAATACAACATTGTTGAATATTATCACACAGTTTCTTCAGTTGATGAATGGAATGGCTGTAGCCGGATGGTTTGATTTGCGAGAAGTCTCAGGTTCGATTGACGCTCTGAAATAAAAACTTTTCTGTTATCTGCAAGTCTCCGTGGTTACCAGTACAGTAATAATTTATTTCGACCTTGCATTTCAACAGAGTAGATTCACAAAAAAATACTGTCCGATTACGTTGTTTCCGCTTGTTTTTTGTTGATTATTATTCATTTTGTTGCTTGTTAATTGTTGATTATGTTGTTTCCGCTATTCCTAGATTTGTAAACCGCGGAATGATTAAACCACTGATTCTTGTGGTTTCTCTTTCAGAGAAAGTACAATACAGAAACACAAGCGAATCGAAAAGAGACCACTGATTGCTGGAGGGAGAAAGAGTTGCAGAGACCCAATCCTGTCGCTTTGTGGCAGTTTAACAGACGTTAATTATCGTCTAGCATCTGAGCCCATCTTAGCTTGACAAATTGAAGTTCAGTCCTCTTATCTGTCTCTTTGACACTTTCTTGATTACTCTTAGCGATTCCCGGGACGTGGCTCAGTCTGACGTCAAATCCATCTCCGTCTTGTTCAGCATTCGCTGAAATCGATGATTGTCAGAAGCTAAATTCAATTCCTGGTGATTGAATCATTCATGCTGGTATCAAGACATTGATATTGTCTTCATTAAATCATAATGATAGTTCTGCACTTTAATATGTGCAATATCAATATTGTATTTTATAAGCTAGATATCATGATTTCAATTCATAGGAATTATATAGGAACTTTATAAGAATCATCATTGTTTACTGTAGTGCGATTCACGTCAAGAAGTCAGCATTGTTTATATGAGGAGCATTGATGCCAAGTTTCATTGAGAGAGAAAGAGAAAACTGCACCAAACGTGTTTGTTGGGACTGTGTGCGACAACAATGCACAGTGCGGCAACTATGCACAGTGTGAATAGGATAGAGACATCAGCAACTGCCTTGTGCTGAACAAGGATAGCAAACTCCCACCTAAGCAATATAGCATATAGATATCGCACTATAGATATCGCACTATAGATATCATCATTTTAATTCATAGGAATTATATAGGAATTTATAGGAACTTTATAAGAATCATCATTGCTTGCTACATTGCTCTACTTTTATCAAGACCAGGGTCAAAATCAATTTATCGACACACGTATCTATGTGCTAAATTTATATTTTTTAAGAAACGAATAGATATCCACTTGAAATAGATATATACAGTTCAGTATCGTACTGATTGAAATTGAAAATTGAAGTTGAAATCATCGCAACCACTCGTGGCCGAGGGTACTTCAACTTTCCCTCTCTCTTCAATATCAATTGAACGCAATAACTTCCTCTCTGTCTTACATTTATCCGATACTATCTTACCTTCTCTTTATTTTTCTTTCTCACTTGCACACTATCCCCCCTCATTGAACCTTCAAAGTTATATTGATTTCATCACAGCTTCAATTCAATTTGTCTTCATTGGACTCGGTATTACATTTAGCTTCTGATGAGAATACAATGTAACGCTCTGCTGGAACAATGGAGGGGAACTGATTGCGAAAAGCTTCCAGGTAAGTTTTCGTTCTTTTGTCTGATCAAGCTGAGTAGCAGTGAAAAGTGTAGGTGTTAGGTGAAGTGAAGCAGTGGTAGTTATTATCCAGAGGAAGACGCATTTGCTCCCGGCAAATCACAGCTATTTTTAGCTGAAACTTCAAATTTTTTCTATCAGAGTTGGAAAATTACTTTTCATATACCACATTAAACGATTGAAGAACTGATTTGGTCCAAGTGAATCAACTTACCACTTTTTCATATTATATTTATATCTAAGGGCGTCGAAGGAGGAACATACTGAAAATAATCTGTAGGTGCTAGTAATAAAAAAAGCAAATCAAATATCTCTCAAAGGGATATTATTTCTTTTATTATTAAGCTTTATAGCTCTTGTGCAGGGAGCTCACACAAAATTCACTGTACACTCAGTGTTCTTGCCTCCAGAATCATCCAACATTTCCTAATGGTTTGAGAAATATGGAAAACATAATAGGTTAAGTAGTCTAAGACTGAATTTCAACTTGACATTTCGAAAAATCCTTCCAAAATCAAATTTTTTGATTAATAGATTCACAGCAACACAACTTGAACTAGCAAGACCACAATATTAACAAATATTGAAATTTGTGATACCACTTTAATATTAACCTACATTTTGTAAGCAATTCTCATTTATTATAGACAAGAAAGACAAATTTCTAATCAAGTAGAAAACTTTATCTGATATCCAACTTCTTGTGTAGCAGAAAAGTTATATGGTGGTAGTCTAAATTTGTATAAATGATGTGCTAAATTCATTGAAAAAATATTGAGATTCAATTTCTGAGGATATAAATAATAAAACGATAAATAGCTCGTGGATAGACTGAGTAATTTAAATTTTTGAGAATTATGGAGAAAGCTGAAACTAATACCAAGCACTAAGAAAAGTGGGAGAGGCAATGCTGATGGCGTAGAAAGCTTAAAAAATTCAAATAGCTGATTAGTCAATAAGCTGAACATACGCCATTTTACGATTTCGACCAATCTGAAGCCAGCAGCTCGTAAACGTCAGCTGACGCCATGTGAAGTTCTTGTAAAGCTGGCTGTTGATTGGCCAAAATAGTAAAATGGCGACGGTTCAACCCATTGGCCAATCAGACGGCCTGTTGAATTTGGAGGCGTGACTTACTTTAACAGCATTTCCACTCCCTTTTCCGTTCCTTCCTCTTTTGACATGCCTCAAAATGATATTTCTTTATTTAATTTGTTGAGGATTTTGTTTTGAGAACGTATAGGAGAACGTTTAAAATAATAAATTCTCATTTGAATTTAATTTAAAAATCAATACGAAGAATAAAAAGATATAATATCCAATAATTTAATCTATGATAATTAGAAAAAAAAATTGATTTGGCCAAACAAAATGTATTCCTGGCAAACCTGCATTTGTCACCATCAATAGAGAAAAATGAAATCGATTCCTCAAATTGATTCAGATAGAGCCTTAAGATGCATCGATTCCCATTAATTTAATACTAATGAATGAGAAATTGACTATTGAGAGTTTGGACTATTGTCCTCTCAGTAAAGAAGGAGAAGAAACTACACACATAGATTTACAATCAATTGATTTTTGCGTAAATGACTTTGATGAGATAAGAGTGTTAATACAATCAAAACACAAAATTTACAGGATTGGATACAATAAATTGTATAATAAGATACAAAATTTACAGGATTGGAGATTAGATACATTGCAGCGAGCAGGTTTCCGCATTTATCAAGATTAGAGTCGTTCTCCAAAAATCACGGCTATGGGAAGATCCCTACAAGCTGGAACATCTGATGGAGGATCTACAAACTGTTGAGACGCATCTTCACAATACGCACACACTCGTTGATGGACAAACACACATTACGCACACACCCAAGCATCCGCATCAGCATCCCACAGCGCCCAGCCTCGTGATCACGACAGCCTCCACTTCTTATCTCATGATCCAATAGGCTAATTTTTCGATTGTCCGCGTACGCTAAAACTCTCCGTTAAAACAATAACGATAAAGATTTTCAATGTGAGAAATTATTGGCCTTGATAACTGCGTATGAAAGTCGAGCTGATAACCATCGTTATTATCAATATTCGGATGAAATTTGGAATTGGAAGAGCATTGGACAAGAATAGGTCAACACGCATGAAACTATTTCAGCATGTTTCCACTATAAAAAGCTGGATGCTGATTTTTCGATTTATTAATCATCGGTGAGAGTTCAGCTATTCAAGAACTGTAACAAAAATTAATTCAAAGGAACCTCATAATGTCCAGGAATATGAGAATCTAATAGTGATGATCCAAACTCAGAAATTATAATTTCTGTGTACGTGAAGCTGATCTTTGAACGTGCTGCTTGATTAGTATTAAATTTTGTAAAAACATGAAAGTTCTCGAAAAATTGTGTGTCACGACTGCAGCCAGGAGATTTGATTATAACAGAGTTGTGTGCTCATGTACTGAAAGTAAAAACTCGAGCTTCATCATCTAAAATTAATTAAGTTCATTCCGCAGTTTTCCAAGCTCTTGCCATTCCACGGACAAGTTTTTGAAATTTTATCCAGCATCTTGGTTTCTTTCTGACACTTTTCTCTGTATTAGGTTGTGATGTAACCTTCAAGTTTTGACTTTGCCCTGCATTCTGCTTTTCATTTATCAGTATTATTCTTAAACTAGACAACTATGTAAACTGACATGGTTTTATGATGAGAAGAAACCAATGAATCATAGAAATATTATAGGTCACTATCAGTAAATATGAAGTTGGTTATCGCCTAAGTTTCATGCCTGTATTAAAATTGATTATTATTTTTTTCTACTTCTGTCTTTAAAATCATTTAATAATTAATCATTATTCATAGAACAGTATTTTCTTATTAAATTATATTTTATTTGATTTGTTGAAAATTTCAATGTGTGAACGTGATTCTAGAGAGAATTCATGTTGATAATTAATGTAGTCTCTATAATAATAGAATAATAACGCAGACTATAAAGACAAATGACGAGAAATCTGGTTTCAATATCCTCCAACATGTTTAGAAAATGATAAATTATAACAATGAGTCAATCTTTCGCATCTAAACACAAAATTCAAAGATCACAACTCATCCAATGATGTTTTTCAAAGAGAAACTTCTTCTATACGTCGCGAAGTCATCTCAAGCCAACCATGTAGAATCATTGCTCGTGAGACGATTCTTTCTAGTGGCGCGCACTTTTTATCATTCTAAAAAAAGCAGCGCGTTTATATGGCACTGGTGTGGCACTCAACAACTAAATGAGACGATTAAGCAGGCACTGGAAAGCACACTGAGTTCGATTAGGGGAATGCTGCTGGCTGGTAAATAATTCAAGTCCACGAAAACAAGTGGAGTGGGGGTAAAAATAGAAGTACAACACTATTTTACTCGCTAGGGGTTGAAAAATCGGGGAGGATACTGGGGTACCATGTTGAGGCCCCCTTCTATAACCTACTTCCTCCCTTTCCAACCCTTAGCACGAGTATTCGTGATGTAGACCTCAGATGTTGCCTGATAAAAAGAGTGGTATGTTAATTGGTCGTAGGGACGTGGAGTTGAGGACTTTCCTCGTGTAAACCATTGAATATATCTCCTAGAGTATATATTCAATGTAAACAAACATCGCACAGCCCTCCACAGAGGGAATCAACAACACCAGCAGGCTTCCCACCTTTTCTTACCATTTTTTTTTATATCGCGCCCCCTTGAATAATCTTCCACACTTTCACTTTCAGTAATCTATACCCCTGTTACTTTTTTGCACTCACCCGCCTGATTTTCGGCTTTGTTGACAGCTTGTCGTTCAGGCGGGAGTTGAGTGCCCGACAATATTTCCACTTCCACTGTTGTTATGAATGATTATTATCATCCATTAGCATTCAAGAATGATTTGGTTCAAATTTACAAGTGAATCTTCTTCATTCACCGATATCAACAGATGCATATGAACAATTGAGATTAGTTTATGCTTTAAAAAAAATCAACAAAGCATAATACAATGAAATTCTCAAGAGGCTGATAACAAGATATAATCAAAACTGCAAATAGAATGTCTTAAATCACAATGATAATAATCAATAACATTCACAACGAATACAAGTTAACCGAAAACCATTTACTTGAGAAAAATTTCCATCAACTCCATCATACAAAAAATACAGTGAAGTCCTAGACTAAATTCTTATTACCCTTACAATATTATAATATGAAGAATTTAAAAGATGGAACTAGAAAAATTGAATTACAGTAAATGGAGAAGAGAAATAAGCCTTGGTGAAAAGCAGAGAAATAATTATTATAGAATATGCATGTTGTCACCACTTCATTAAGGATCTTTTATACGTATATTATTTCTAATATAATATAATATAGTAATGGATTAATCATAGTAATCATATAATTTAATATAGCTTATCTATAAATAATTAAATTCATTTATTTTTTCATGTTAAACAATACAAAATAGAGTTGGGTTTAAGAATATTTAGATATTTATACAATATAAAAAAGTTATTATGTAATATGATAATATAATATATAGTTAAATCTACATGCAATCTGAGAATGAAGTTCATTTAATGGGAAATACACTATGCATGTAGAACTGAAACAAAACATCAATAATAAATTGTATCCCACCCAAGATCATATTCATATTATTTATTATTTTTATGTGATTTAATATACTTATCTTTATCTATATTATAGACTCCTGTGAATTATTCTATTATCATTGGTCCTATACGTATTATTCCATCAATATCCATTAACTTGATCAACTAGAAATCATGTTTTCGTGATTCGCGATATTGTCTCAAATTAGAAATAAGTTGGCATAAATACTTTACTCCATCCTCTTATTATTTGGAAAGGGCACGATCCAATAGTTGCTTTTCGGCGAGAACTGACGAAGTATCGTTGCTCAGCAGCAGCAAATGGAATCGTGAAAGAAATAAAAGAGTTCGCTAATGGATTGGAACGATTGCCGTTATTTATGTTACTGAAAAGCGTGGAGTCACACACTGCGATAAGCTCTTTCGTTCAGCATTCCATCATACACCCAGCTCATTTCTCACCTAACATTATTTTCTTAGAAGTTTTGTACTCGAATTATTAACTCAGTACCTGGAGTTTGCAATCGTTTTTCATTTCTGATTTTATCAAATGGAGTGCCTTGTAGACTTCTAACCTTGTAGCCTTCTTGAACAGAGTTAGAGCTCGAATCCTTTCGACTTCTTTTTCAAGGTGCAAGTACAGGTGTAGATATACCGCAATAATTTACTGTAATTGGGACTGTCTGTTTTTCTCAGCGACCACATTCATGATACAAATACATAATATATTTGTATTATGTGGTCGCTAGAATAAGAAAGAATAAGAATTTTTATTGGCCATTGAACAAATATAACAATGCAATAGTTATATTGCGTTAAAGTTTTTCTGCTCTAAAACTGAGGCAGCTCTATTGGAAGGTTACCTGGTGGGTGGATGGAATATCTACAGAACATAGAGTATACATAGTAATAGAACAAATATTCAGAACTAAGTTCTATTCTTATGAATGTTCTATGCTCTATGGTGCATCTACCCACTAAGTAACCATCTAGCAGTACTGCCAAAGTCTGAGCTCCTTGTCCCTGACGGCTGAAGGGGAGAGACGAAGGTTTTCGATGACGTATTGCATTCCTCTCAGGGACACGGAGCTTAGACTTGGGCAGCCTCAGCTCATGATTTGATAGTAGGCCTACTTCTCAAATTAAGAAGAATGTATTATAACTCTATAATAGTGAATTCAATAACACCGGGAAGAGAGCTACATGACATTCAGGAGAAGTAATTCACCAATGTACATTTAATCTTAGGTAATAATTATTACGAGGTGATAACATTGAGTTCCTAATAATAATCCACATTTGACTTTTCCCTTACACACAAACTTAACATAGGCTTGTATATATTCAATGCATGTATATTTTTATATTTCACTTATAAAAATCTGGGAAATAAATTGATTCGTATCAATGTGAACGCTACAGCTTCCAGAACAATCCATGATGATATAGAAGTAGGAATAAGAGAGAAAATGAGGATTTCTTGTTAATTAAATTTGACAGGAAATTGCTCAAAAACATTATTCTGTATAGGGCAACTATGCAACAGTTTCAACTTTATCTATGGTACTTTCCACTGTTTTCTTTCTATACAGTACCTTCCTTAATATTCTTTCTATACTTTCCTATACAAGAGAATATAGAAGAAGAGTTCAGATTCCACTTCTATTCTCTCTGGGTGTTACGAATACCATGTTGAGTAATGAAGTTCAGTCGTGAAAACTACAATAATGTAGGATAGCTATGAGCCATTTGGAAGATTGCAATGGCTGACAAGCACTTCATTCACACTTGTAACGACGATATGCAGGTTAGGTAGGGAATGAAAGAAGGAGGAAACTCTTTTCTTGGTGAAAACTGGAGAAATTGTAAGCGCCGTGTAGAGTAGGAAGCCCCGTTGACCTTTGCTAAGGGCCTCGTTGAACAGTGTCCTGCACAAGCCATTGTACTTTTGAATGAAACAGAAATTTCATGTCGTTAAGCCTTGAGACCTGTTGTTATTTTAATCTCACCTCTCAGAAAAATATTCTTCTGCTCTCTTTCTTCTGCTTCGTCCTTGTTTTACTCAATTCCCCTTTCCACTGTTCCCTGAATGGATGATGATGAAAATAAAGTGCCCGAGTTTTAATACGACTCTCCGTTCTGACTCAGAAACAAGCATATAAACGAACGTATTAAAACGGACAAGTGCCTCTATCTTCTCTCTCTCTCTTGTTATTCTGAACAGGGTCTGCCCCCTCCTTGTCCTTCTTATAAGATTCTTACAAAATTGATTGAGTTAGTTCACTCTTCTACTCTGTTATACTTTTTTATTAATAGAGGAGAAAGATTAAGCTCACGGAAAAAGTTGATAAGGTTCATCTTCATAAATGCAAGAACCTTATTCATGAATAAATGAGCATCTAGTGAAAAAAGGAACTAGATAATAATAAATGAATAGGAACTATAAGTTACAAGAAAGAGACACAAAGTTCTTGTGAAAAGTTAACTTTCGAAGAAATGTAATTTTGATGAATATTATTTCTATTCCCCTGTATAAATAGGGTTTACAAGCCTGCTCCAATTACAATGATTGACTATTTCAATTGGATAGAAAGGGATGGATTAATAATTTGAATATTGATTCACTAATACTATTATTAGTTTTTAAAATTATTTTAACTCACTCGGAGCGTGAATTCCTTATTCTTAATTTAGAATTTATTATTTAGTTTTCAACTCTTGGATCAATGCTGACTAATAGCGAAGATAATCCAAATCCAAATATTTGGTTAGTCTATGCTAGTAGCATCTCAATTTAATTGACTCTGTAAGTGAAAACTACAAATTTCAATTCTTCTACGTACGCGTATAAGCTGCAATAATTTATTATAAATAATTTTAACTCTTCCATCATTTCACTCCCATTCGAACATAATTTAACTTACCATCATTTATTCAAAGTAGGCCAAATATATTGTACTAACGCATTCATTTCTCGTGATACACAAATAAGACAGATACACAAATAAAACCGATACACAACTATTAAGACTAATTTGAATTGATTAAAAAGATTCGAATTTATCACAACCACAAATTTATTCAACCATCGAAATAAATTTTTCTCGAAATAAACCAATATTAAACTCTGTTCAACTTAAACAGCAAAATATTCACTATTTAGCGAGCGATACGTTGGAAGTTGGCTGACCTATGAAGGAGGACGACTGCCATTGGCCTAGACAAGACACTCCCACAGTGGGCGGTTCATGAAATGTCAGCAGCAATGGCAACCGAAACAACATACCGTACTTTGAAATGAAAATCTATTAATATACACGAGTAACATATAAATGTAATGGAAAGTGACTGTATACAACTAAATCTAATATATATAAAAAAACAAGAACAAGAATTTGTAGGCTACTGAGTAAAGACCACTCATCTAGTTTTATCATGTTTTGTGGTTTTTGTTTGTGTATTTTCCTGTATTTTTTTTAAATTTTTCTTCTTTTAGTTAACCAGATATCAATAATGATTTAATGTCCAAAACCCCTCTTGATATCTTCATAAATGTTTGGTGATGATAAATTCTAATATTTTCATCCAACATAGATAACTACCAATATCAAAAATCTTCATCAAAAAATTCTTCAATTCAATTTGAAGCTTGAAACCGAAACACTACAACAGCCTAGAACAATCACTTGTAATTCTGGAAACGATAGGCTAATAAAGTTATACATCTGAAAATAAGCTGTACAGTATTTGTATTGTTCTTTTTCTTGCTTCAGTTAACCATAATTATATAAATAATTATGTAATGACCGAAACCCCTCTTGATATCTTTATAAATTTTTTTATGATAAATTCTAATATTCTCATTCAACATAGATAACTACCACAATATCAAAAATCTACATAAAAAAATTCTTCAATTCAATTTGAAGCCTGAAACCAAAACACTACAACAGCCTAGAACAATCTGAGATACTGGAAACGGTAGGCTAATGAAGTTATACATCTGAAAATAAGCTGTACATTAAGATGAAATAGGTTACTCAACGATTATAACTTGACATTTGAAACGACAAATGCCAAAACCTGGACTACAAGCAAGACGTTCTCTCTTGACACTGAGCATCAATAATGGATTCAAGTCGCATTTCTTACCGGGTTCTAATGTTCCGCTTCAAAAGCATTTGCATAATTTAGGAACGCAGGTGAATGTCTCGCGCCGAGCACAAGAGAGAAAGTGAAAGAGAGAGGGTTAGAGAGGAAGTGGCCGAGCAGAATGAAGAGGGGGAACAGAGAGGATCTTCCCTGCTCCCGCGAGGGATTATCGCTGCAATGGATGAGATGAGAAAGCGCCTTCTTTCTTATCTTATCCAGTTATTTGAATGCATCCATAGTTGAGTGATGGATGAAGGAAGCTGTGTGGGCTGTAAGCTGACAGTACCTAGCCATTCCCAACCTAATCATGGTTATCAGGACACAAATGGCTAAAATCGATGACCACATGTGAGATTTCAATTTTATTAATAACAGCCATCTAGGAAATGTGCAGGTACACGTTGTTTTGATCAACTTATGCCCGTATACATCATATTCGTTCAGACCAAGTTTTACAAATCAACGTTAAAGTTTGTTCACAATGTGGGGGTTTCGTTTGAACCTTGAATTTATAGTTTGAACCTAGCTAAACTACGTTTTGTTATACTTAGTTCAAACGAAGATGGTGTATACGGACCTAAGAAAACAAACTAAGACTTGGTTATAGTTAACCTTAGGTTTAGTTCACGTACAAATTATTATTTTGTATTCTTATACAAATTAGACTTAGGCAGCTTCATCACTTGGAAGAAGTACAAGTATGTGTATTTTTGAATGTGAATTACAAAGTGGCCAAATATCCCTGTTGAATTTATCAAAAAATGGTCATAAAAGCTTGAAGGGTAAACTGTAGTTATTGATTCATGAGCAGTTTTACAGTGATGTTATTACCTATTTCTTAAAGAAGGACTGACTACCACACTCCCGCTTAAAAAAACTCTTCTATTGTTCAGGAGTAGGCATTCTTTTACTACAGAGACTGTAAAATGAGACAGTCAACCGTACTTTCAATATATATTGAATAATATCTCAATGGCAATCAAGTTACTTGATTCACAAATAAGAAATAAATAATTATTTAATTTCCTTGAAAAAATGAAATAATCTCAAGATACATGCACGAAAATTAACAACAAGATTTGAAAAAATACAAAGAAATAAAGCAAGGAAAGTAATTATAATGAGAATTGACCTACACAAATAATGGTGACCCATGTACTAAAGTAGGTGTGTGGAAATAATAGTATGCAAATATACTAGGTAATACACCGGTTAGTCAAGACAAGACAGGATAAGTCATGTTTAGTCACAAAAATTCACATAGTTGCTCATGAAGCAGCACACACCGGTGCAAAGACCAACCGGTGTGTGTTGCTCCATAAGTAACTATGTGCAGTACTGTGACTGAAAGTGACTAATCTCGTCTTGTCTTGTCTTGACCAACCGGTGTACGCCTAGCCTAACTGATAACATACTACTATTCGAAAATGATGTTTTCTATACAATATCCATCAACAAATTAATCATAACAACCAAGTAACAACGCCAACCAAGCATTCCTCAAATTGAGTATATTGGCAACATATTTAAAGAATACCTAGTTTGTAGAGAGATAAAATTTGATTTCACTCGATATTAACACAACTGATTGGTTAGCAACGCAATCGAAACATAACAAACGAGCCGAATCAAGGAGCTGTGTTGAAAGCGATGTCGAGTTGGTTGTGGAGATCTCAGTCTGCCTCCGAACTCAAGATGCAATCCGATTGAAAAAGGGTTTGGACCGAGTTTGCGGTGGCCCACAAGCCTCTTACTATCAATGCAAACTATTCAATCCGTGGCCAGTGCTAGTTCCAGTCAGAGACCCTTGATTGCTTCTTCTCTCGGGCCTCCTCCTACCACCACCGCCACTGTGCCGTTGACTTTATTTCGTAAAGCAACGGCGACAACGCTTATCCAAAATTGAAACCAAACATACAAACAAACCAGCTTTCCTGCGACGACTTGCCCTTCTTCCCTCTCCCCTCACCGACACCCTCTTCCCTTCAGTCATCACCCCCTCCCCAGCATCTTCGACACCGACACCTCGCAACCGAAATTTGCAAACATCATCGTAACGCGATAATCGGCTACAACTTCACTCGATTCGATTATAGTTCTGAATGTTATAATCGACTATAGAATAACAGTTTAAGAATTATAGTTTATAATTATAGTTTTGGAATTATCAAACAAATTATTTTAACAGAATTTGTCATCGCTCATTTCCTAGAGTACTAGCATAGTATAATAATATAGGTAATATAATATTTTTTATTATGTTTTTTACGTATTTTTTACTTCATCATCCTTAACCACATTAACACCCGCCTAAAAGATTTCTCTTCCAGTGTTGCCACTGCAAACATTACAGTGAGGAAGAAAAACAATTTTGTCTATTCCACATTAATATGTTTGAGAACAAATTCAAGTTTCATGACATGAGCATTGACACTTGAGTTTGTTTTCAAATATATTAATGTGGAATAGGCAAAATTGTTTTTCTTCCTTACCAACTATATGTTCCACAATATCTCTGATGCAAGTGTTAATTTTTTACATATTGTTGACATAGTGACAAACTTGTTTGTTTTTTTTTAATACTCGATGTTTTTATCAACTGGACGGAAAACGAGCACTCTCATTCAGCACTCACAAGATCAAAATTGTTATTTCTTCATTTGTCCATGATTTAATAAATACAGCACGATGCTGCGCTCCGTGTCCCTGGCAGGAATGCGATACGTCATCGAAAACCTTATTGCAGTGCATCAGAGTGCTATCTTCGTCTCTCCGCTTCAGCCTTCAGGGACACGGAGCTCAGCATCGTACTGTAATTTCACCTTTTTTGGGTATAGTTGGCGCAACAAGAGGATGAACAGTCAGAATACAAACAAATGATCAATGATCATCCAACATTATGTTTGGATGATTAGTGGCGTGAAGGAGGTAATGGTTACTAAACTAGTAGCATATATCTCTAAAAATGCTATAGTGCGATTCACGTCAAGAAGTCACCATTGCTTATTGATGCCAAGTTTCATTGAGAGAGAAAGAGTAAACTGCACCAAACGTGTCTGTTGGGACTGTGTGCGACAACAATGCACAGTGCGGCAACTATGCACAGTGCGAATAGGATAGACATCAGCAACTGCCTTGTGCTGAACAAGGATAGCAAACTCCCATCTAAGCAATGCTGACTTCTTGACGTGAATCGCACTATAGTGTAATAGTAGCAGTATCGCCAACTTGGAATTGTTTGCACCAAGTGTGAAAGGCTAGTTCCATTCATAATTTTTGGGAAGTTTTGCTCCTATCTGATGAGATATGTGATAAATTTCAAGTTGCCTTGTTGACTACAGACTTGGAAATGTGTTATTTTGCACAAGGAAATAAATTGATATCCATCACATTCAGTAAGTATTCATTTTCATTCTCTTTTCAATTATCAAGTTTTTATGAATGTTGTAAATAATTTGAGTTATTGCTGGAAGTGTAGCCCTTCAAGCTTAGCTTTGCTAGGTCTTTGATCAAATTCAATTTGTAAACATGTTTCTTTGGTATCGTACGTTGTTTCTATCAACTCTATAATATTTCATTCACTCACTGCATCACAGATGCTCTCTGCCTATTATCAATACTATTAGTTCAAAATAATTCATTGATTAATTCAATACACGAGGTAAAATTGAATTAACATGAGAAAAAAAGAGGAAGAGGAAGATGAAAAGGAAGCACCATCAAGAAAGTAATATTATCGATTCAAAAGTACTGTTCATAAGTTCGTAATTTGAAAGCTGATCTTTGGCTGAAATCAGCTCTCCGTCAATGCTATTTTTGTAAATTTCCATCGGAGCTGCAGAAAGTTCGTAATTCAACCGCCCACGCGTTTTCCATACTAACGTGCAAATTCAATATGAAAGTAACGTTCTTAAATCTTATTCTTACCATTGGAAAAAGCTATCTTTAGAGTTTGAAAATAGTTACTGCTTCTGGATTTAGCCGTATTCCTATTTTGATAAGAATATCCTGAGATAAGATGAGTAATAGGATCGTATGTGGGAGTAAAATCATTAGAGGATATTTTCCATCATGCGTAGGGTGTAAACCTGAATTGCGTTTCATAATATATTTTAACAATGTACTACTTCAAATCTGATGTTGGGTTGCACCAAGCAAGATCAATTTTGATCCAGGATCAGTACAATGCTAATCAAATGGGGTCAACTGATTAAAAATAGCTAGTTGATCCCGGTTGGTGCAAACTAACTGCAAGTACGAGGGAAATAAATGAATAAGCCTATTTCATTACATGAATTCATTGTTATCGTATAAGATACAGTCACTGTAAATGAATTGTATCACAAACGCTATCTGTCGGAGAAAAAAGTAAACAAGTAAGCTGGTTCAGTATTGCTGGACTCCTATTGGCCAGATTCTCCCAGTGTTGGAAGAGAGAGTGGGAGGTCTCATCCAATCACAGAGCTACATCGTGGGCTTCTGCCATTTTGTTTTCAAAGGCAGCCATTTCCTTGGTCTTGACAAGCGAATCACAATTTCTTGAAGGAGTATGACAAAATAAATAGATTATTGTGGAAAACATTTTCTTCGAACTCTCTTGATATTGGGAATCACTAACAAAACAAGCACGGTACTCTGTTTTGTTTTGAAAAGGAATTCAGTCATCAACTCAGTTGATAAGTATGGGAACTTGAAAGAATAATATATTTCACTGTTGAACGCTATTTATGCAGTATTGCAGTTCAATGCATAATGGTTCATGTGGATATGGTTACAAACTGTAGAATATTATTAGCAGAATGTCCCTGTGATCTTGAAATCTTCAATTGAGAAATTTTTAATTAGAGGCGAAGCGTGGTATACTTATTTGGTCATCGCCGGGTATATCTCCTATAGGAAATATATTTCCTATTATTCCCGGGTATATCTCCTATAGGAAATATACTATTATTTCCTATAGGAAATATACCTTGCGATGACCAAATAAGTATACCACGCTTGGCCACGGTTTTTAATAATTTATCACCCTCGCTTCCCATACCCCACAGACCCCTTGGCATTGAGCCATTGGATTTGGGTCCTTCGAATATTAACAATGTTGCTCTTGATTAAAAAAAGGTTGGGCACCAGTGTCTTAATATAGATGAAAGATAAATGTCTGTCTTGATATATAATATAATACAAATTAATTAAGTATAACTTCATAATATGCAAGTCGTTTTAGAGAATTTTCCTCCAGACAGACCCCTCCCCCAAAATAAAACTCTAGATCCACCACTGGTAGAAACAACGTTTAGGACTACAGAAATTAACGTTATTACACGGAAGATGTATGTTGTAAACATTCAGGTTGGAGAAGGAGGTGCAAAGCTCTTGAAACATTACTTTGTGAAAAACAATACTAATCCTAGGCTCTAGCCGGATAGAACACCAGTGCATATCGGGCTCAATTAACGAGATACAAATAAATTAATTACAGCCGAGGCATGGAGAAGGGAAAATTTATGACCGTTCAACAGGAATTAAGCCCATAGCAGTCTTGTATAGACGCGAGGCGCAAGGCATTCCCTATCAAAAGTTACACCCTCAGTGCAAAACTTTACCACGTTTTCCTTCCGGACTGCCTCTCTCGCTTCATTCTTTGGCGAATTCATTGTTTCTCTTCACGCAATATTTCTTCATCAGCAACGATGAATCCCTGTCTACTCTGGCATCGCTCAGTTCGATAATGCATTACTCAAATAATTGAATAGCTTCTATTATCGAAATAGAAGGTCAAAATAATTAAAGAAATATGGTAAAGGGAAGGTTATCAACTTTCAATGTTTCATTGGATTTGTAATAATCTTCCATTGAAATCAATATTATCTTGTCCTTCCTTTCTTCAGTTAAATAACCTTTTTAAAGATCTAACTCTTTGTGAACTGATCTGGATAATTGAAATCGATCGAAAAAAGCACCTATTCTAATTCATTTCATTATCCCGTACAAAGAATTGTTCAGATTATGATTGTTTAGAAGCAATTCAATGAGTTGATATTCACATAACCTTCCGTATACGATACAAAAACTACTGTAACATTATTAATTTTTTCATGGTTCCTTCATAAACAACCAGGTCTTGATAGTCCATTACTTTAAAATATCTTCAATTTTTCCATGTTGGTATAAGGTTTTTATGATTCATGGTCTATGAAACAATAACGAACTGCCTAATATTATTTAACGATTATAACCTCATCCCTATAGAGCTATGTTATGCTCGTTATAATAGAGTTATAATAGATCATATAGCTCGTTATAGAGCTATATGATCGTTGAAGCAATAATCAATCAATACATCGATATTTCCTATATCCTATCAGAATTTAATCATAACGTTCGATTCAACAGGCAACATCCCAGCAAGGAAAATTCTTCCTCGTGGAAGTGGGTATCAGCTTATATGAACAATATTCTAAAAAAAAATATTATTAGCCTATTTCAGTAAAACCAAAAAGGTTAAGCAGAAATTAATATGATAGTATATTATTAATATCAGCGTAATTGGTCTCTACTATCCAATCATCTAGTCTACCCTTAATCAAGAATAATAATAATAATCCAAAGTCTTTTGGATCACATAAAATTTGCACTCTTTTATTCCTCACTAACCAAATTTCAAATTAAAAGACCGATTACGGATTGTGAGAATATAATGGAGAATTCTGCTATGAGAACAGCAAGGTGTTGTGGAAGGCCTGCCTTAATAAAATAGCAAAAATCTTTCGATTGGTGAACAGCAGCGTTGCAGATCACGTCTGTAGCTTTCTGCTGTGCCGCCAGGTCACGTGACTGTTTATGGCACTTGTGACACATCGCCTTTCACCTCTACTTGCTGCTGCTTTATGAGGCCGCACTCTACTCAAAAATACTCCTCTTAACTCTATTCCTCTCTTCCACTCTCTGACTCTCACTCCTTTTCTCTTTCCTTACTCATTCTTCGTTTCCATCTCACTCTCTCTCTCTCTTCTCATCTTCAGCCATCCAATCCTCTCACAATCATTTTCACTCCTTCTCCTACTTCGTGAGTCCACAAATCGTTCCAAAATCCAAGTATTAACCCGCGAAATCGTCTCCCGATTTACGATCCGAAGTAAATTGACTTCAGAAATATTGTTTTCTCCGGGGAGATTGTTTTTCTGAGCTATAGTCGAGCAATAAAGTCCAAATTGGTGCCTGAACAACATCAGAGTGAAGCTCGGGACCTCCCTGGTTTTGTGGGTTGATGAACAATAATTCAAAGCCTTCACTAAACACTCGCTTCCCAATCAATAAAATAAATAAATGAAATTCGATTGTCAAAAAGCCATTTCAGCATGGACAACGTCAATACAACAATGTTATTAATACTCAATACAACATGGTCTAAACTCTAAATACAGTTATAACCCAATTTAACAGTAAAACATAAGAATATATTAAGTTGAAGTCACAAATATATACAATTGTCACAATTATCTATGTCAATTTTCAATTTATGTGATTTTTAATTTTCAGTTGAAAAATGACAAAATGAAAATATGATTCAACATCTACACTCTCTATTGAAATTGAATAGAGGTTATATCAGAATATTCATTCAGTATTTATTTCAGTTCACTACAGATAAGCAGTCATTCAATTTCAAATGTAACAAACTGATCTGTCTACTTACTGACTGAAAATAGTAGTAATGGAGAATTCTGTTATGTGGACAACAAGCTGCAGTGGAAGCTGAGTACCACACAGTTCATGATGGTCCAAAAATCATCATCTTTATTTATTTAGCCTAATTGAGAGTTGTAAAATGTTGACAAGTGCCTTTTTTATAATATAAATTGAGCATTATATAAATTATCTCTACGGATTCATTTCATGCAGTTATTGTATTTTATTTGTGGTGCCTCCAACTAATTTAAATGTTCAATAACGGCCTATTTCAAACAATACCAACCAATACACGTGAACGGTTTTGAGTCAACTCGTTCATTAAGAACGCCCACACAACATGTTCATGAACGCACAATTCCACACTTTGAAACATTGCGAAAAATGATGTCAGAACTAGTTAACTTTCACATATTTATGCAGTTGGAAGAGAATAGCAAATACAAACTCTATTCATCACAAGTGAACAGCTTTTGAACGGCGTGTACTACCCACCGAGTTGTTTCAAAGTGCCAAGTTGAGCAAAAAAGGAGACAGTGGATTTTCGAGAGAGCAAGGGAGATGGAATGAGTGTGAAAAAGTGTGATGAAGGCAGTGAATGTGAGAGTAGATGAAAGAGAGAAAGTGAGTGAGTCAATGAGAGTGAACAGAGAGGAGAATGTTGTCGTTTGTGGAGATAGTAAAGTTGGCCAGAGTCAGAAGTCGTGCTTCCGTTCAGGTTTTCCTCCTCATCGAAACGTGTCGGGTGATGGCGGGGGGGGGGAAGTTAGGTGAAGAAGAAGTTGAAGGTTGGGGAAGAGAGAATAGGAGGAGGAGGATGAGGGCGAAATACAAGAAGAGTTTCGGAGGCAGAAGGGCAGTTATTGCAGACAAATAATTCGCTCCCCTGGGAAAAGGATCGGTCACGTCCCGCTAACGACCGACGATAAGTGTCTTTTCCCCCTCATGCATTGTTCCCAGGGCTTATCCCAACTATTATAAAAACTTCGCTGTACTTTCCCCACCCCTATCACAACCCCTCCGCCCCCCTATCAACCTCAACTGCAAGTTTAAATATTTAGCCAGTGTAGGGCCCCGTTTTTTCGATGCACTTATTCCACGTAGCCGGCTAGCCAGCAGCGTTTGTGTATAACAGATGACGTTATAATCTGAGAACTTGCCTTAAACAGTACTTCCCGAGCGCCTATTTACGAGCTCAACGCAAATAGGCTCGGGCGAATATCGTACGATAAAAAACGAATTTGTATCGAGTTATGGAGTGAAAGGGCTGAGGTTGAATTATTCAAGGGGTATTCGTGAACGGCAAAACTAGCATTTTAATGTGTGAATGAATACAATACATTCAATTAGTCGAGCCAGCGTAGCCTAGTGGGCTGGAGTACGACACCTTCAATCTGCTGTCGCTGTTCCGGTCATGGGTTCGATTCCCGTTCCGCCTGACATTTCGTGTTGCTTTAATACTATAATTGTTACTGTGTACTTCTTTCTAATAACTTCAACTTTCTACTCTCTGGATGATTGGACAACAAATCTGTATGATGGAATTTTGATGAATCTATGATACGGCACAAGAAGAGACAACCTTGAAAAGTAATTCTTGAAAAGTATTATACCAATAATATTTGTGTAACGATAGAAAGCTATAAACAGTTCCGAAGACTTCTACTAGAGCAAACATTAGAAATACGAGAACGAAATAGCAAAAGGAGATTCCATGAATGCCTCAAAAATGTTGCGCTCGGATGGGGAATCGAATCCCCTACCGATCGAGCAACGAAGGTCCTAATTTCATCCATCTTATAATACAGTACAATAATTCAGGACTAATGAGTCTAATGTATAATATTTTATAGATGGCTCATTGATATATCTAGGAGAAGGCCGTGGCGAAGCGTGGTATACTTATAGGAAATATAACCGGCCAAATAAGTATACCACGCTTCGCCACTACCAGTAGGAGATATTATTGCACACGTCGTTGGCAGTACTGTAGTATTACTGAAGAAGTACTGTCAGCAAATAATTCTTAGCAAAAACTACTCTCGTTGTGCGCCATTATGTAATGCAGTTGAACAATAAGAACGTGAATAATGGGTGGGTCAGATGAGTTAAAGAGAAAGGTTTAGAATGTTAGTGATACTGGTCAACAAACGGTCACCCTTTCAAAGGAAGTGCTATTAAATTTACTATTTATTATACCGTCAATTCATCTACAGTATTTCAATACTCAATAACTGAATCCAGCAAGGATCCTAGAATCTCAGGGAAAAAACTGCATGTTCTACTATACTTATAAAATCTTTGAACAACATTGCGAATGAACTGTTAATTAGAACAATGAAGAAGTTTCTAATATTTGCCACACATTACAATAATGTTTTTATCGAAAGTGAAAATTGTTGCTGTGAGATGATCTGCAGCGGCTTGTCGCTTTTGATGGAGCGTTTGATTAAATCTCTCTCACCTTGTTAAAAGATAACTGGCCTCTCGCTATCTCATCACGAGCGATCAAGCAGCAATCATTGTGTACATCCTTTGATAGTAGCCATTCGAAGAGGTGTTGAAGGCTACAACGGTATGTAAATTCTTACAGGGAATTTAGTATTCATAAATTCAAAATGGAAAACTAATAAGCTGTTAGAGTCGGGCCTTTAATATCAGTCAACATATATTTAATCTAACAATTTATACGGAGGCGGAACTTTCGGTTCAGCTTGTTTGCGTTGAGAGGTATGCGGCTTGATTACGTTAGCGCCTATGAAGAACGTATAACCTGTAATAACTAAAACGCCACTGGGCAATGCTACTGTGTTGGTGTGATGAGCTATTCCATTTCCTAACTCCACCTATATTGGATAACTTATGATATTGAAATCGATACAAGAAACTGCCGTTATGTTACATACAATAATTCATTTTCATACTGCATTCTTCTTCTATTTATTGACTCTGGAAATCCTGATTTCAATAATATTCTTTCTGATAGTCCATTACTCTTTTGCTGGATTGCACCAAGCAATATCAGTTTTGATCTAGGATCAGAACAATGCTGTGTTGGTCCGATCACTAGATTCAAAATAGTTGAACCTGGCTGGTGCAACTCCATTGGTGCAACTACAGATAGTGTATAATCAGATTATAGTATAATCTATACAAAAATATAAAATACTCTATAAAATACCGTCCCTGTAGTGCAACCCATCAGTTGATTCATAACATACTTCTGATCATATTATACTGTATTATGAAATTATATTTTGATATAAAATATTCTTATTGAAGTTTTACAAAGTTCAAATTTAATCTCAACCAATTGAAACTATTTCTAACTACTGTATTATGATAACTAACTTATTCTTCTTCAAGCACTCTTATTATCCGTTCGAAATTAAAGCATGAACGGAATAATTATTAAAAAGAGAAAATATTAATTAATAAAGATTGATCTGAACTGTTGTAGGTTATAAAAGATATAGAAACCTTCGTTTAAAAAATATGAAAATATTTTTCTGACATGAAGATCTAGGATCTTTTGTCATAAAGGATTTTTCCATTCCAAAAGAGTTCCAACTTAAAGAAAATACTCAACTTTTTATAAGATTTAAGCTAATGAATGTTGGTTATTGGATAATACTTGTATGGTGTATGAGAGCAACTGGAAAATAATAGTCTACAATATTTTTCTATCTTGAAGGTTGAACAAAATCAAACTTGAAAAGACTTGCATGAAAAGATGATAAAAAACTTTTGTTCTGTAAATATTCTTATTCTGAAACCTGCGGTACAGTATAATTATAGTTTAACAGGCGAGGCAAAATTGGAACAATTGAATACTGTAATGGTATATTTGGGTGTTGAACATTATGGGAATGTCTAGACATTTCCAGGGATCACGGAAAGCTACAATAAACTCCGACACTAGACCTCGTACTATTTCCGTGTTTTGTTCAAGCTGCCAGCACTCTGATCATCCCCGATAACGGAGTTAGTAGTTGAACCAACTTTGCACAAGTACATCCTAAGCACTATAATTCACTTTCCTACCCAAGAATGATTAATTATCTTTTGTATTGCACGGAACTTACTTATAAAACCACTAAGCTCTACAAACTGCAGTTGAAACAGATTGGATATGACTGGATAAGGAGAGTTTCCAACACTTGTTAATGAATTTAAGTTGATGATATTTTTGTTGATGAATTTAAGTTGATGATATTTTTGTTGATAAATTCTACAATACTATTAGTACTATAATAACACTATTACACTACCATAACTCTATTATTCTTACAATATTAAATTCTCACTAACTTATTTGAGATTTACAGCCTCCCAGAATCTGATATTCATGTAATGATATGAATTGTTTCAGGGTGGATCTGAGATTTCACATTAAATTTTAAAAATGATTCCATCTTAAGATAGAAGGAAATGGGATATTGCAACTACTCAATAGCTTTCAAATCAAAATAATTATGAAGAAAATTCCTAATTAATAATGCTATAAAATACTCTGAAGACTTCCGCTACTGCGAACATAATAATATTGACCGGCAAAGGGTGCTGGGTTCGATTCCCGCCCGGTCAAAATGTTTTTTGAACAGCAGCATTTATCAAATCTACTTACTAGCTATTATTATAATTATGTTGTGAATATTCGCAGTAGCGGAAGTCTTCAGAGTATTTTATAGCATTGTTAATTAGGAATATCGTTCAATTGATTATTATACCATATTATATTTTTAAAGTTTTGAATTTATTCACTTCACTTATTTGTCCGTTCGACATGGCTTTCAAATTCAAATTTATTTGCCATTAATACAGTATACATGATATGCTTAATTGCCTACTGTATATTGTTATTGCACAACTTGAAACTCCTAGTAAACAGTAAGTTTTCATTTATTGAAAATGCAACATACTTGCTGATTTTGAACCAGCAATGAAAGTCTCAGAACACTTGAATAAACAGCTTTAAAATAATAACGAATTTACTTGTCATAAAGAATTCATATTTTAAATACATCTGGAATGATGGAGTTTAATGAAAAATTCGATCTTGTAAATACGACCTAAAAGCTAGCCCTAGGCCAAGTTGCCTATCACAGTTGCCAGTCTCAGAACACTCAAATAAAAAGCTTCAAAATTATAACGAATTTACTTGTCATAAAGAATTCATATTAAATGGAGTTTAATGAAAAATTCGATCTTGTAAATACGACCTAAAAGCTAGCCCAAGGTCCAAGTTGCCTATCACATGGACGATGATATCGTTCTATATTGGCAGCTAACCTTTTCGCTGCTTGTTTGATATCCTGTGAACATTTCTGAAGATATGACAAGCTGTTGCGGGAGGGGGGCACTGGGGAATCTTGAAGACCTGGGGAATGTTGATAATGTTGGGGTCAGGCTGCAACTAGAAGCGGTGGTCAGCTTATTGCTTCTTGCCGGCTGTATAAGAGCAGCAAGGCTTTCCCGGCCATGATTTGAACGTGCACCGCCAATTTTCCGGTCAGTTAGGCTCCCGCCGTGAACCTAATGGAAGAGCTTCTGCTTGGTGGTAAGTCGACGGAGCGCGCGCGCGTGCGGATGTGAACGGCGACGACGATTAGACAGAGTAAAGTAACACAGAGAGAGAGAGGGTGGAGAGACAACGATTAGGAAGAGATAAACGAGGAGGAGGAGGGGCGGCGAAGTCCGGGAGCCGAGCGAAATTCCCCGGGAGAAATTATTTACACGGTAGCCTCGAGCAAGTCTCCGTGTAAGAGCAGCAGAAGCTTGAAGAAACGATGCAGCCAGCCCTCCTTGACCAACGCTCAGCTCTTGAAAGTGTGAAACGCGATCAATTTATACAGTCGCAATTCAATTTTCGCTGGCGACTCGGGCAAATTGGATTCCGCATCATATTGATCTTGCGCCAGTAATTTCATCGATATTGGTGATTGCTGGAAGGGTTAAGTTGGAGGAAAAGGTGAACCTTAATCAGCCTTGGGTGATGAGATTTATAAGTTTGAAGAAGTTTCATCAATTATCACTGAGACGCTATGTTGTACAATAATACTACCTCAAGATTCCTCCATCCAAGACTCTTCAAAACTGGAAGTTGTGGCTGAAATCATATTGGTTTCAATTATTAAACATATTAATTTAGTAGGAGTAGAAATTTACATTTCTTAACATCACCTACTATGATGAACTAGTTGGGAAACTCTTCACACACGTGAGTATTGGTTTCCATAATTTACTACAAAACTTCAGACTGCTAGTTGAATAAATATATAATGATAATAATTGATCGAAATTCCTATTTAATAACATATAATACTCTGAAGACTGCTGCTACTGCAAATATTGACAACAAAATTACAGCTACTATAAGTGAATTCGATGATTTTATTTGAAAAAATCTTTTGCCAGGCGTGAATAGATGTAAGTTTAAAATGAATAAAGCTATCCAATTTACTGTAATCTGGTGCAGTTATAACGTCATCTGCTACTTGAAATATTTAAAGAACAGAAGATTATTACCATATTACCAAAGCTCAAGTATCGTTATACGGTACAGTATTATCTTTATTTGTTATTTTACAAAAAAAAAATAGTGTGATCAACGTAACAGGTCTGTTTAGCGTATTTGGAATAGAGTTCAGAAATGTGATATCAGTGTAATAGATTGAAGAAATCCTCCATGTGAAACGTTTGAGTAAAAGAGTTGGAAAATGACGTTGTTAAATTTTCTTCATTTCATTCATAACTGCTATTCCTAATGGTGGTTGAAAAATTATTTGAAATAATAAGTTAACAATGAATAGAATTTTTATCCTCTTTTTCTCCTTGTGTCATCTTCCTCATCTTCATATTCTTATTCTCTTTCCTTATTGACTTACCTTTTCCCTCCCACGTCTCTTGTAAAGGACCTTCATTCATAGGACCGCATTTTGTGATAATCAATTTTGATTACCTTCACTCTCTCTAGATATACTTATTGTTCCACTCAGACCGACTCAGCTTTCTGCCTGATAAGATCTCAACATTTGATATATTCAACATTTTCCATGACTTTGATCCCAGAATTTCTGTCACCATGACGATTGAGTTCCCTAAGGAAGACAATATCGATTCGCAATAATTTTCTCAAGTTTTGAGTTTCAATAGTGTTGTAGATCCCTATAATCAAAATGTGCAATAGAATGACACTAATCTCAGAATTTTTGTCGCTATGATGATTGAGTTACAACCCCAGTAATGTAGACACTATTGATTGGCAACGATCATCTCAAATTTTGAAGCGATTCTCTGTTAATAATGTTGAGATCTCTATAGCCGACATTTGCAATAGAATGACTGGAATCCCATAATTTCTATCACCATGACAATTCTCAGCCCCAGTAATGTAGACAATATCTCTATCTCTATGACAATATTGATTGGCAACAATTGCCTCAAGTGTTGGAGCCAATTGAATCAATAACTTCAACGTATCCATTCCAGGTAAGGCAGAGTTTGTCGTCAAGAGCTCATTAGTCGATGACGAGTGAAAACGGCATAATGTGGTGTTGTTTGCCGCCACTCCAGACTGATTGCGGAAGACTGCAGCCGTTGTCATGGCAACGGCAACGCCAGTGACGGTTGGCTCATCAGGCGCCCCGGGGCTGAACGTCATCAGTCGCCATTAGACAAATTGCGACTCTCGTATGTCGCCTTAATTTGGCTGCGTTGCTTTGCGCTCGTGTGATGTTGCATTGTGACGCGTAAACGATACTAATTCCGTGAAGGACTTGAGTCCTTCACAATGAAAACTAGGTTAGATTGACAGTTTGTTCTAAACCGACAAAAACTCATATTACCACACCCATTAGAAATCAGCTGACCAGAACTATTGAATTATTGAGAGAGGGCGGGAATGTGGGCTAACACCGAAGAATCGAGGCCCAATTGAAGGTAACAGTTCAAGTCTCAATTCACACGCAAAATAATTATTGATTATCCCAAAAAATGAAAGAAAAATTGGGAGTATTGGTTCAAGTCTCAATAAAGGTGTAGAGAGCATTCAAATGAGATGGAGATATCAAGACACTTTAATGAATGAAGATTATCTGATTTAATTCTGATAATTTGATGATGAGATAAGCACTGAAATGCTGGTATGATATGGTTTTCAGGTAGAATTCACTCATCATTTCATTTTTTCCAAATTTTATAGAATCTTGAGAATCCAAGTCACACAAAATTCAAAATAAAATATTCTGTAATTAATCTATTTAGTTTTTACGGTAGAACCATAGACTAACTCTGTAACTATACTAACTGTATAGTTAGTCTATGATAGAACTTAGAAGTTTCCTTAAACTAAATACAATATCAGATATATCATAATATTTATTATATAGTATTTAGAATTTAATGAGATAATTAACAGTATCTATTGAACAAAGTTTAAGATCTTTTCCTTTCAAGTTTTACCTACCCCATTATTTATCTTATGATAAATTATGATCATATTTTGTCAATGATAAGTTATCCTTGAGATTCAATGTAGAAAATCATAAAAACAAGACAATCTAGTAGATGTTGTTCATTGGTGTTGAACTTTTAGCCGGGAGGAATGTAGAATCGAAGAGGATGTTATCAAACATCCTTGTAACTAGTGGCGAAGCGTGGTATACTTATTTGGTTATCGCCAGGTACATTTCCTACAGGAAACATACCCGGCGATGATCAAATAAGTATACCACGCTTCGCCACGGCTTGTAACGTAGAAAACATCGTCTTTGGTAGAATACATAGAAAGTGCATTCTACTGCAGTGGCGTCTTGAGATCTGACAACATTTGAGAGAAGCAGCAGAATAACAACCGTAGACATGCAGCCGGCAGCGTCTGACAGCAGCTGAGGCTAGGCTAAGGCTAAACTGCAAGTACCCGTTCCCCGTTTATGGGCCCGTCGTATATAAACTTGGGATTATAAGTTCCTGATGGGAGAGAGGAACGGGTTACTGGAGCATGTCGGTGTTGCGTTATCTGCAGAATTATTAAAGCACTTGTGCTCTAGCGCTGCGCACACTAAACATGCTCGCAAAACACACAACTTGGATCGAAGCGCATACACGCATAAGTGTAGGCCTACACATATACGCCAGCTTAAACATTGAATAACTCTATTACATTGATGAGCAAAGTTGTATAAATGTATTTACTCTGCTCCATACACAAACGCGACGCGTATGAATATTCGTACAATACTTCGACAGTCTAATGTGGATGATGATTATCGTGAACGAGGCGTAATCAGTTTATAGTGCGATTGCAGTGCTGTTGGAAGGAAGTTTCAGTTCGTTGCTGCGGTTGTGCTGCACAATACGGCATGATAGATAAAAGATTGATAGATAAATGGTTTCAATTTTTCACTTTTTACAAAACAAATATACTGTGGCATTGTGAATATACTGTGGAGAAGCAGACTACGTAGAAGGAATTTAAATGGGACAAAGGCAAAGGCTAGAAGAAGAAGAAGAAGAAGAAGAAGAAGAAGAAGAAGAAGAAGAAGAAGAAGAAGAAGAAGAAGAAGAAGAAGAAGAAGAAGAAGAAGAAGAAGAAGAAGAAGAAGAAGAAGAAGAAGAAAGAAGAAGAAGAAGAAGAAGAAGAAGAAGAAGAAGAAGAAGAAGAAGAAGAAGAAGAAGAAGAAGAAGAAGAAGAAGAAGAAGAAGAAAGAAGAAGAAGAAGAAAGAAGAAGAAAAGAAGAAGATGGAAGAAGAAGAAAAAAAGAAGAAGATGGAAGAAGAAGAAGAAGAAGAAGAAGATGGAAGAAGAAGAAGAAGAAGAAGAAGAAGAAGAAGAAGAAGAAGAAGAAGAAGAAGAAGATTGTGAATAGTGCGATGTGGCATGATAGATAGATGAATGAATTTATTTTTTTACTTTTCAGGGCCAGTTTCTCCAACGAAATTGAACCAAATTTTATTTTTTTAAAACATATGAAAAAATTAAACTTTGTTTTATTTCGTTGGAGAAACCGGCCCTCACAATACAATATTGCAGCGAGGTTTTAAAGCATAAAAGCTCTCTCTCCCACTCAACCTACCATGGATAGTTAGCGAAAAATCAACTTTAATCATTGTTGTGAACAATGATTAAACAATGATTGTTGTTTAATCATTGTTTCCTTTATCATTGTTTCCAATCATTGTTGTGAATGACTCACAACAATGATTGTTGTGAGTCATTTTTATTTATTGTAATAGCTACTAGTAATTAGTAATACTTATTTACTTATAGTAATTGTAACTACCCCGCCAGTCTTGTGACTTAGATCTTACCAATCGGCAATCATGATTGTGTTGATCACAAAGAAAACGATGATTCATGTGAACGGAGGTAGAGCCAAGGATCACAAAAAACAAAGCAGCTGAGCTTTGGTTCATTTTCGGAATGTAAGGCAACAGGCAGAGCGAGGACTTCCTAATCGAATAACAGCGGACATTAATTGCCGACTCGATGGCCTCATCGATCGCCGGCTTTATTAAAAACCACTTTCTCGGCAATAGTTGGCTCCTAAGAGAAGGCAATTTTTACCCCGCTGAAGGCCTACCCTCTGCTACTTCTAATTAAATTGTACACAAGTTTTGACAGACTGATGGCTTGGCATGGCCCCACCAAGAAGAAGAAGAAGGAGAAGAAGATGAAGAAGAAGAAGAAGAAGAAGAAGAAGAAGAAGAAGAAGAAGAAGAAGAAGAAGAAGAAGAAGAAGGAGAAAGAAGAAGAAGAAGAAGAAGAAGAAGAAGAAGAAGAAGAAGAAGAGAAGAAGAAGAAGAAGAAGAAGAAGAAGAAGAAGAAGAAAAAAGAAGAAAAAAAAGAGAGGAGAAGAAGAAGTGAAAGAGAGTGGTAGGAAAAGAAGAAGAGTTGGAAGAGAAGTAGCAAGAGGTAGCCGGAGCGAAGAAGAATTGGGAGAGTAAGATGAAGGGAGAAGAATAAGAAGGAAAAATAAGGAAAGAAGAAAAATGTGAAAACACAACAAAAATCGAGCAGGAAGAAAGAGAAAAGGCTGAAGAAGAGTAGGAGAAGGGGTAGCTGGAGCAAGAAGAATTTAGAGGGAAAGATGGAGGAAGAAGGAGAAGAAGAAGAAGAAGAAGAAGAAGAAGAAGAAGAAGAAGAAGAAGAAGAAGAAGAAGAAGAAGAAGAGAGAGAGAAAGAAGAAGAAGAAGAGGAAGGAGAGAAGAAGAAGAAGAAGAAGAAGAAGAAGAAGAAGAAGAAGAAGAAGAAGAAGAAGGAAGAAGAAGAAGAAGAAGAAGGAGGAGAAGAAGAAGAAGAAGAAGAAGAAGAAGAAGAAGAAGAAGAAGAAGAAGAAGAAGAAGAAGAAGAGGAGAAGAAAGGAAAGGTGGAGAAGAGGGAGAAGGAGAAAAGGAAGAGTGGTTGGAGGAGGAGGAGAGGATGGTGGAAAGAAGGTAGAAGATAAATTCAAGGAAAGGAAAAGTAAGCTACTTAGAAGGAAGGGAGTAGAAGCAATCAAAGCCCTCTGACCTTGGTACCCTCTTGTATATTCCACTTTGAGGCCTATCGTGACTTTGGAGCTGTACTGGAGCCTCAATCTAAATTTAGCATGACAGGCCACACTGCAACGTGTCTATCTAGTTGCTCCCCACTACCCCACCCTCATAGCAAACAAATCAAACTGCGTTATTCGCCCAACTACTATCAACCCACAATTTCCCAATTCAACAATAATTGTGACAGCTTTCTGCCCTAATATTATTATTTCACAGTTGACTTCGTGTTTGCTGGTACCATCAGCCCTAATTCCCCAGGTCAATAACATTAGATTTTATATGGCATTTCCTGACTTTCGGAATGAAAATTGGGAGCTAAGCTAAATTGTTGAGTCCTTATTATATTGGGTCCTTATCGTTAAAGTATCGTAATTTGCTTTGGGGTGGATCAGTCATTTTGTAATGTGGAATTATAGATCTCAATAAGTGTTAGGCCTATACTAATGAATTATCGGCTTTTCAGGCATCTTTCACACCAGAACAGCTCGGGTCCGGATCGAACTGGATGAAAATTATTTGACTAATTAATATTTTGATCGTATTCAGACGCTAAGGAGTAAATACACCTATAAGTATACATCAGTCATCCGGGTCTAAACCTCAGTAGTGTGAAAGAGGCCTTCACTTCACTTATAACTCGTTCACTTTAAAACTCGAGTAAATATAATTTCTCACCTCGAATAGTAGTAGTTCGGCCGTAAACAATTATATTGATACTAATGATAACTCAAATCTGTATTCTTGTAAATATTGGTTTATATACATTATAGCGTTTGTATTAGTAAAAAACATTTTAAATTTATTGAATTATCTATCGAATTATACGTTTATTTATGTTTTAATTGGGATAAAAATCCAAAATGGTTGACTTTTTTTCGCTCCGTACTTTAAATTAGTCGAGTTTCTAAAGGTTATTGACACAGATGTTTCTCTAGTGACTCTCTCAATTCATCTTATATCACAAATTCTTATCTAATGAACGTTCATTCAGCTCTCAGACTCATTCCCTACGTCCACATTTGATCAATTTTTGTGTCCTGTCCAGCATACATCATAGCAGCATTCGTTTTTTGCCTAATTTTAATAGGGTGTGTGAAGCGCAAGACGAACAGCAAGACGAAACGAAAGTCGAAAGGACATATTGACAAACGAAATTGACAAGAGTGTGGACATATCTATTCAGTCACCATACTGAGTTTCAAGGCCGTACCCAGGAAAAAATTTCGGGGGGGGTTGAAGCACCGGGGGGTCTGGGGGGTATGGAATACCCCCCAGGAAGACGGGGGGTCCGGGGGCTCTCCCCCGGGAAATTTTGAAAATATAAGTGTGAAATTACGCATTTTAAGCTCTTGATTAACCAGAGTTTATAGGCAAAAATCCATGGTTTGACTTGAAAATTTTGACATTCCATACCCCCCAGGAAGGCGAGGGGTCCGGGGGCTCTCCCCGGGGAAATTTTGAAAATTTAAGTGTGAAATTACGCATTTTAAGACCGTTTTAAGCTCTTGATTAACCAGAGTTTATAGGCAAAAATCTATGGTTTGACTTGAAAATTTTTACATTGAATAGTCCATTTTTAAGCCATTAGAATGTTTTTGCATTAACATATCGTATGATACCCTTTGATCCTTTTTTAATGTTAAAAGCTATTACCATTTAATTTCAAGTATGGAAATACTTTCCCTTGTGAATTGGTTAGCTCTGAAAATGAATAGATAAATACAAAATACAAATAGACTTGAATAATTTTAATACAATCATCACGTAAAATTTAAAAAACTTCAAAACCTATAATACTAAATCTGCTTTTCTATTCTTCTATTCTAGCCTAATGCTGGTAGGCTCGGGGCGGGATAGTGGTGAGAGAGAGTGAGTGAGTGAGGGAGTAAGAGTGTGAGAAAGAGACACGTTAGCATTAGCAATTAATACACAATTTTACGTGTTTAATTTTAATTTTGTGAAAATTTATGTTTTAAATTCAAAAAAGGCTATTTCTTTCTGGAAATTTCGGGGGGGGTTCCAACCCCCCTGACCCCCCCCCTGGGTACGGCCTTGCTGAGTTTCAAGACAGGATTCCACACTAACAAAATGCAAATATATAATATAACTCATCATAATAATTTCATCAAATTTTGTCAAAAAATATAATTAATCGAATAAGATACAAACCATCATTTCCATCCACTTCTAGTTTTAGCAATGTCAATATTATTCATATTAGTTTTGTTACTTTTATAGCAAATAAAATTTTATTTGAATTCAGAACTTCTGTTTCATTCCATAGGAGTCTATTTTACCCCCCTCCACAGTCATGTCAATATTATTCTGTTATTAGACTCTCCTTCAAGGTCTCTAGTAGACCTCTATAGTTTCTACAGTGGCGCAATCTAATGTGTTGACGTCATTAGCGCCGAATTACAAAGTTGACGGCGGGTGGGTGGCTCTAATGTCGTTGGTAGTAAGATTAGTTTCGGCGACCCTTGATTCGCACTTTCTCTGCAGACTAGCTGTTGCTGCTGCTGCTGCTGCTATAGTTATGACGACGTGGCAGTTTTTGACAGCTAACAAGTGACTGACACTTCATTAACCGGTGATCGTTCGACCCAAACCCAACTCCGGTCCGTTCCAACCCTTTAAACTTTGCAAAGTCCAAAACCCCACCCCCCCCCCCCCACCACCCACCCCCCCCCCCCCCACTGCTCTTTGGTAAACTACTATAAGCAGGCAACGCGCCCTGTCAAATAATAGAGACTGCAGTGCCGTGTTCCATCAAACCAACTACCTTACAGCTGTAGAGATCTCAATAGTGATAACTTCTGCTTAATATACGGCCAGTTGCACGAAAATTCAATTGAATTATGTTAAATTTCCGTAATATGATGTCATCTCACAGACAGAAACAATGAATTAAGAGCCAACAAACGGCCGGAAAAAAAGTTTATTTTATTTGTTTATTCAGCAGTGTGCAATATTGATACTTATTGGATTTAACCACTGTAAATGGTGAAACTATATCATCTAAAGAAACAAATTCCTACAATTACTTTATTTACTCTTCAAGAGCGATAAGTTCATTCATTGTTTATAATTTGAAGTTCACCAAAAATGCATAATTTTTCACCAATATCTTGATGGACTTGATACATCATAGAACAATATTATTTTAATTCAAAGGAATTGTATGCAAACAATACGTATCTCACTTCAGTGGCAGAGGTTAAAATAATGAATTATTGAGTGTCTAGTGACAATCTAATTCAATAGAGTTGTGTTCTTAAGGCTTATTCCTTTCGCATGTAGGATTGGGTGTCGCCAGCCGTGGAACATCGATTAAGCAAGCTATCGACTTGAGTAAGCTACAAAATGCGATGAAATATTTAGTTGAGGCTAAGCCCTCTGTTTTGCATATCAGCTCTTCTTTTTCCGAGAAAATTGTGTTTTTCTTCCATTGCTAATTTTCTAACTGTCTAGTATAATTTTTCTTTATTGATAGGCTATTTTTCTAACAATTACCTTTTCGTCTTATCATTGTTATTTATCTATTACATTCAGAATCACGTATATTTAATAGACAGTGGTCAGAATGGATATTATCACCATCAGAAGATTGGAAACTACTGCCTGGTAACTAACAAATAACATATAGCAGGATGCAATTAACTTGTCATAAGTCAGCTGATCGACGAGCATATGATCACAATACTTAACCTACAAATGCTGAATCTCGCAGATTATTGAAAAGGTCTTTTAAAAAGTTATTCTATGAAAGGTCTTCTTCAAAAAGGTCTTTTAAAGACTTTAAAGGCCTTTAAGACTTTCAAGCCTTTTGATTATTGTGTCGAAATCACTGTTTAATTATTACTGGATCAGCTGACTTATGACAAGTTAATTGAATCCTGCTGTACTAACGTTGGGTTGCACCAACCGGGATTAACTATTTTAAATCAGCTGATCCCATTTGATTAGCATTGTACTGATCCTGAATCAAAATAATTGATCTTACTTGGTGCAAACTAACATGATTGTAAGTCATTGACTTACTTAATAGAATGCCTTATCTGTGTCATTATCATTATTATGAACCAACTATGTATTATTATTATTATCATCATAGCAATTAATAGTATTGCTATTGTGAAGAACAGAGAGGTTGAGTTGATCGAACACTATTGGCTCACGTTTTTGCTCTATGCACACACAGAGCCAGCCAAGTTCAGGTGTGAGACAATGGGGAGTTTGAATTGGCCGCAACATGGTCGAAACAGTTTCAATGATTTACAATCCAATCGTGGAGCTTCTAATTAAATTCGACTACCTCAAGCAGCGCACTCCACTCTCACCAACGCACAAGGCCAATGTTCAGGAATCAAGATCAGGTGGACTTTGAGTCTGATCAACTCTTCTCTCTCTCTCCTACTAACCAGCTTCTCATATCTCTGTCACACTCCTCTCTCAACCGACTCTCATGAACAAAGTCTGGAACATTTGCATAGTTTCAGGCCTTCACCCCTCGAAGGCATGATCCTCCCAACGTCTTCACAATGCCTTTTCATCACAGAGTCATCATCAACCTCCCCCCAACCCGCTTATTCCTCCACTCATCTTCTCAAGTCATTATCATTACCTCCTCACTAATCTCGTAAACTTTATAGATTCTTTCTCATCGTCGATAATATTATTATTTAAGAGCACCCAGTTGGTGCGTAATTGAAATTCCCGATCAACACACAATGATTTAAACTTTGTCTGAATAGCCTGATTTTGCTGGAACTGTGTTCCATCACAGGTCCTTATTAAACTATACCTTGTATGTGGGTTAGTTACGATAATGCGGCGAATGAATCAAATAACTTACAAATTGGAATTTAACTTCGAGAATATTGGATGCTATCAAATCAAATCAAAAACTTTCATTCAGATCTTCATTGAATAAGTACAAAATAAATGTTTCATAATATTACAAAATCTATTTACCTGCAAGGAAAATTCCTGTGCGCAGGTAAGAGTTGCTAATAATAAGCTATGATGAAAGGTGACCAGTGGATTTTCAACCTTTGTTCTCTAATGTTCTGTTATCGATAGTCACTGTATGATGATGCAGTGAAGAAGCTGAAGAAGTGATGGAATAGTAGTCACTGAAACCATATAGAAGGAGATGATTCGAAATTATATCTGCTAAAACGCTAAAACCATACTTTAATTTCAATCAATTTCCACATCTCTTCTCCATAGCTGCAAACTTGCGGTATTCGACAAACGTAGAATGTTTAGCGAATGCTGAACTTGCTTGTTGATTTAAAGAAATGTATTGTGAATGTTCTCAATTTCTCAAATAATAAATCATCCGTAATTTTGTGATTAGTTTAGTGTTTTAGCGATTAGCAGTTTAGTGTTTGTTCGATAACTACCGCATTCTGGTACCGGCTCCCCTGAAAACATTGAATATCAATTATTTTCCAGATAAAATTATGTAGTTATAAGTAATTGTAACATATGAATAGACTATTCATATCAAGAGGAAATTAAACAAACATTTTAAAAATAATGGATTCCAGACAGTTGTCTATCCCTATCCCTTAAAATTCAGATTACAACCGGGAAAAGCTTGAATTTATTTTATAATATTAAATAACTTACTGGCGGAGAACGTTTTGATATTTACAATTCATTTATTAGTATTAGAAGATTAGAAATATCCGCCTACTGATTCTACAATAAACTATTTTCATTGTTTTTTAATTTTTCATCTTTTTGCATCTCAAATCTCGAATAAAAAACCATACACTATTTTCAATCTTGAGAATGCAGACTTACTCAAAAATAACCTTATAAAACTAAGTACCCTCTTATCATGATCCTCTTTAATCAATGCATTTATCATAATCGGCATGTTAAGAGTACACACGCCACTTAGTGCATCTCCTGAGCCTAAGTGAATGGGATATTAGTGGATCGCGTTTCAATCTCACGACCAACGACGTGATAGCATTCAAACTTTCATTAATAACTTTGAAGACACGCCTATCCTAATTTTCTACGTTTTAGTCTAATGTAAACAAAGATGGTATTTTTCAAATTGGAGATTTGCTGGGGATTGGAGCAGTTAGAAGAGAGTTGTGTTTGAGTAGATCCTGCCAGACAATGTGAACGCAATGTTTGTCTGGTCTTCTTCTATTGGGTTAGGAGGATCTGTTCGCCGCCTTATGTTACGTGTCCCGGTATAATATGATTGCTTTTATTAAGGTCGCCTCAGAATCCATTACCGGGCAGAACTATTATTAGTCCATTATCCGAGATAATACTGCCGTGCCGCTGTGCGACTTCTCATTTTCTAGCTGGAGGGTCCGAGTTTCCAGTCTCTTCAAGCACGCTAATAAGATAAAAGCGCGTCTTATTTAACCACGATGTAAACGCCCGGCCTATTATCGCCTGCACGAGGATTTTTGTCTCGATCGATGTCTTCACAAGCTAATGCACTTTCAATCCAAGGCCAGTTGCACGAAAATCAAACTCTATTTAACCAACGTTTGAAGCCATTATTATTTTTAATTTTGTCAAATGTTAGTATTATAAAAACAGCTCAATAGTTTATCAAATGTGGAGGATATATGAAATTTTTCTGTTTTCTGCTTATTATGTGATGATGTGAACAATTAATTTTGATGTCAATGCTATTAGTTAGGTAGATAGTTCATGGCCCTTAAGCCTGGTTTTCATTAGTAGAGTTAGTGGTAGAGTTCCCTGGGCGAGTACTAACTATCTTGTGAACTCTCCCAATGAAAACGTTCATAGTAGAGTAGAGTCATGGTAGAGTACTTGTTTTTAAGTATCAAGTAAGTAGAGTTAGTACGGTAGAGTTAGTATGCTAGTTACTCTACCACTAACTCTACTAATGAAAACCGGGCCTTAAAGATAAGTAGATAAGTTGGCTCTGAAGATGGCTTCCTCTATCAATATCATAATTAAACTTGTAGATTTAGAAGTGACAAAGAACTGAACTATCATAGATATATTCTATGAGTATTCATTGAAAAGATTTGAGACGAGATTTATTGTGTATTAGATTATTTGGAAACTCTCTCAAGTACCTTTTTGAAATACCTGTGATGCTACAAGCGTCACACTAAAATGATAATTCTAGTTAAATGAGTTGTGTTGGAACCAATATCAATGAAAATGTGATATAATTTATAGAATGATTATTAAATTTTGCAACCAACTATTGTAACCTGTAACCTATGTAGAATATAGGATAATAACTAAAATTGTTACCAACTAATGTAACCTATGGTACACATCTTAACATAATCTCAAACGAATATTGCCATTGAATATAAATATCAGGATATATATATATATATATATATATATATATATATATATATATATATATATATATATATATATATATATATATATATATATATATATATATATATATATATATTCAATGATGTTGCTCAGCAATGAAGGTGCATACAACAATGAAAACTAAGTATTTACAAGTAGCCTTGATAATATCATGGAGAGGAATTGGAATGCTTAAAGAAAACAATGTAACAACTGCTTTCAGACTCGAAACATTTTCATTTAATTTTTTTCTCTTTCTTGAAGAATTATCCCATTTGGCTTTCCCATTGGCTTCATTCCGGCAGCCAATGGGAGAGCTGCAAGCTGTCCCATACACAATATCCAAGGCATCTATCCGCTTTGTTCCGCCATAGAGTAACTACAAACTTTGTAGTTACTCTATGGTTCCATCAAAGGTGAAGGAACGAACATATTTTTTATTCCTCCCATATTTTGTTCATCCGTGGTACCAACTTCCACATACAACAGGTTTTTAAGACCAGAACGTGAAAATTAATCCCCGAGTCACTTATTTAAAGCAAAGAATACCAACTGAAACATTATATCGTTGTACTAATCTCCCAGCTAATCTATACCCTTTGAGTGTCCAGCAAATTTCTGTGCTTCAGGATGTTGAGTAACAAGTCCAAATCCAAAGATAACAATAATATCAATAGATAGCTTGCATTTCGTGACAAAATCGCACGTTATCAAAATATTGATAATTGAGCAGCATTGGAGGTCAACATTATCACTCTGTGTGGTGAACTCAAATCATTCCTAGTCAAATAACGTTTCTATTCATCATGTGTTATGTGAAAATGAATGTTCAATGTGTGTAATTAACAAATTGATTTGTTAATAAGCCGTTGAGAGAAGAGTTTCATTTCGTTCGGCTTTTAATTTTGTCGAGTTCTAATTAAGTGTATGCAGTCAGGGCAGTGTCACCAGAGTGGTTATTGAAATATTATTATTATTATTATTATCGTACGTGTAAATGCGACGATTTCCACGTATAACATATATCTATGTTTATTATGATGGGGTTCGGTTGTGTGATCAAACTGTTTGTACAAATACATTTAATTACAGACCGGACCGGTGAACAAATATAAACTCCCCCACCCCATCCCCCTCCACACAATTTGTGGTTACCTTCAAAGAGTAGTCGGAACAGCCGTTAAACAGAACTGGCCAATGGTGTGAAGTTTTGTACGGGCGTTGAATGCGGGATAGGCTGCAGGCAGGCAGTCCAGTTTGGACTGGCCATCCTTTCATGTTTGTTAAATGGCTGGAACTCATTATAGAAACACTTTGGATCCACATTCATTTGCCTCAAAGCATTCAACAACGAATAGGCCTGTCTGATATTAAAAAGTCTTCTCCTCATTCAAGCTGATTAATGTTGGGGTCTTCAATGATGTAAAGTGATGGTTATTATATCTCAAGCAGCGGGATGATCCTGACTTTCAATAAGCTAAATATTATAACTTTCATTATCTTATCATTCAATTATTTCATTCTAATTCTTTCATTGCTTTAAATTTGATTTTTTTTTCAATTATTTTGATTTCATTTTTCGACTCTTGGTCAAATTTAAACCAAAAACTTATTGATCGGTTTCCGGTTTCATTCATTGGCGATCATTCATTAAAATATGGATGAATATTATTAATATTAATTAATAATTAAAATGATTAAACATTCATTTATATTTTGAATAGTATTCAAAATAATGAATACTTATACTCAAAGTATTCCGTTTCATTGTTTCTGTGTACAATGATAATATCTGCAAACTTGATTAAGATTAATTCTGACTTGGATATCAAATTTCTTACTTGAATAGAGCATAGACCAATTTTGCATTTCTTCCATCACATAACCTGTCTCTTCATTCCAATAATCTCCCATTTTCACTTTTTAAACTCTTTTGGTTTCAACTTTCTTTCTCTCTCCCTCTCAAGAGAACAGAGACTTTTTCGAATACTGAAACTTGTTAGGGATATTTTAAAATATGGCAAACCTTATTATTTCAAAAATGATTTTAAATTTGTTTCTGAAGGTAGGAGGCTAGATGTTTCAAGTACTAGAACAGGTGAAAATACTTTAAGAATACCAAATCATCGAACAACCATTTATACTAAATCTTTTCTTGTCAGCGCCTTTGGAATTCTCTCCCGAATTTATAAGATCCATTGAGAGTCGAGGCTTCATTTTAAAATTGAGAAAATATCTTTTGATAGATTGACTGAGTCCGTCCAACCCTGAATCAACCATGACATCTCCTATCTTTCATCCCTTCATTCATCCTCTTCGTAGTTATATGAATGATTCTATTCTAAAATACTTTTATATTCCAACTCTAAATAATTTAATATTATGAAATACAGTATTAATATTCCAATTATCTTCTTTTTTTTATTCTTATTTTCATTTATTTAGTGTACAGTATTATTCCATATTGACTACATCAACATTTCATACTCTTATCCTTCACATCCCATCATTATGTTAGAATTACGTAATTATTCATCTTATACCTACATTATAATATTTAATAGTATTAAATTCTTAATATTAGTTCTAGTCGAATTTATCAGAAAAATAAAGGCCTGCGGTTGAGTGTTAATGGGAAGGATGTCCTTGTACATCCTTCTCCAAGAATGGACATTTATATGTCCAAACTCCGCCGTTTCATGTAGATACAAAACTATCATAATACCGTTAGAATATTGAATCTTATATCTGTTAATCCATATCATCGAATAAATTTTCATAGTTTATTTTTTTTTTTCTTTAGTTGAATCGAATATTGAATATATATGGTGTTCGTTTAGTCTGGCGGATGGCGAATAACAGTTATTTTGCTCGATATAATTATACAGTACATACAGAAATTCAGTTGAGTGGAAGTTGCTCGCGGTCCGCCAAACTGAATAGATGTACCTGGATATTATCATTTTATTAGTGAGCTCTAAATTAAATTTACTAGTATAAATAAAATTTTATTTAATAAGCTCCCTTAAATTATCTTTTGTACTTAATGAATACTGTAATTACTTTTATCCTAAATGACGTTCATTGTATATTATCATTTTATTAGTAAGCTCCCTTAACTTATCTTTTCTACTTAATTAATACGGTAATTACTTTTATTACACTAAAGAACGATCAATGAAATAACTACTGTATCTTGATATAGAATTTAAGCTGACATTATGTTGTATTCTACATGAATAAAGTAAATAATCTAATCTAATCTAATCTCTGTCTCTCCTTTTTCTCTCTCTTTCCGATTCTAACCATATAATAACTGTCGTGATGGCAGCTACTACGCTAGAGTCGAATAATCTTTAATCAATCTTATTATGATTTATCGGTGTTATATCTCTACAGATTCATAATAACACAGTGACTTGCTGGCAATTATTGCAGTCTTTGCCTTTCAAGAAGCTATCTTGACTTGAATGAATATAATAAGTGAGATTCAGTGATATCTTTGATTATTCAGTTGTTTGAAGCGTTCAGATTCTTTAATCGTGACCGAAGAACAAGCTATAATCATTTGCAAAAATTATTGGGTACGTCTGGAATATAGATAATTTGCTCGATTGACAAACAAATAGCTTAGCTAGCATCCAGAGCCAATGTTTTTGAAGTTTTGTTATCAGTTTATGGGTGTAGCTGGAGCAAAATCCTTTCCAATTTTGCATAGTACAGTATTTCTCCTCATGCATCTTATTGACAGGTATGATTCGCGTGTACTGTACAAGTACAAGTTCTGTACCAACAACTTCTCCTAAAAGATAAAAGTTCAGAGGTAAGATGATAGCGGATGCATCGGTAAGCATCCTCCGAGATGAGATTCTCGGGTAACTAAAGATAGTAAAGTGAAGCAGCAGTCTCAGATGATAACAAAAAACAAGAGCAATACTTTCAGAACTGTGTCAAGTCTTCAGTTCATGGCGAGAATATTAAAAAGATGAAACGGAGGAGCTTGAAATGAGTACAAAAGAAAAACCAGAGATTATTCACAAAACTTTAAAAGACTATATTCGAGCATCACAAAAAGTTTCGTATTTAGAAACTGGAACAAGCCAGTGATCCCTATTTCATAGTGGTAGCTGAGAGATCAATCACGAAATCAACTTAGTTTGAATACATTTTTTACTAAAGCAAGCTCAATCATATACATGATACAGTAGCTATCTCTTCCGTCAATTGCAGTAAACTATCTTACAACGGAAATAGATATGGAAATTGAATCAATTTTGCATAACTATATAGTAGTTTTTCAACACTATATAAACTAATAGTAGTTGAGAAGAGCTTAGCAGCAGTCAGTAACAGATAATATGTTATGTATTCCAGATAGTATCGTTCCACTTCTATCAGTTTATCAGGTATATCAGAGCGGAAATACAGTTGAAAATTTGAAATTATTTTTCAAAACTATAGCAGCTTTCAAATAACATGACAGCAGTCAAGTACAGATGTATTCTCCTCGATTCATAATATGAATGAAGCTTATTTCATCTAGAAATAGATGGGTTATGCGTTATCCAGATAAAGCTGAAAATTGTTAGCGAAATCGACGTACCGAGGCACATACTTCAGAAATCAAAACCAAAACTCAAAAAATTAAAATCAACATCAAAACTTCAATTGTTAAAATTATAGAGAAGACTTTTGTGTTATTTTTCATTGTTTTTCAACTTGATTCTTACGCCTTGTATGCACGGTTCCAGTCCTCTGTTATAAAAACATTGTATAACAACGATAAGTAACCGTTTCCACACCTAAAATTTCAGAAATTATGCAACTGCCGAATGACAAATATTTCTTGTGCAACGTTTATATGAATCATTAAAGAAATATTATATCACGCTATGAATTTCGTTTCTTACAATTATTATGTCCCAAGAGAATTGTACTGTTCTGTTGAAGATTTATTTTAAATTCATGCAGGCAATTGAAGAATGTTATGATTGAGACCTGCAAATGAACGATCATCAGAGTTGAGCAGTGAATGAAGTCTTGGCCGGAATCAGAAGAGACCTGAGTGGGAAGGGAACCATCTATTTGTGTATGTATGATATTTGAGTGGCGATGAGTGTATATTACCCATTCAGGACAAGGCGGTAGAATTGTAGAGGTCGGAAGTTCTCAATTTATGTAGGAAGTGAGGGTTCAAGTGCCAATACCGGAGCTGAGATTGCGTTCGATGGTTTTTCACAGACAGGCAGTACTTGAGAATGGAATGGGGGAGGGGGTGTCGGCACGAGAGAATAATGAGAAGATAAAAAGGGTACATGGTTGACCCTTGAGAGCGTCAGATAACTCACAAGAGGGATGTAAGTATGTATATCCAGGTATGTATGGTCAGGGTGCGAATGGGAAAAGGACTCTTTTTCTACCGGATGTGTTGGCCGGTTGAATAAGGGATGTTGCACCCTCAACACCCCCCTCCCCCCTCCCAATGTGGTGGCCAGCCAGAAGTTCATCCCCGACTTATTTCACCCTTCGCCGAATCTCAAAGGCGGCCGAAGAATGCCCAAAGAGCAAGAAAAGGAGAAGAGAAATCGGGAGAAGGGGAAGGTGGATGAGAAGGGAAGGTGGATGCGGAGGAGAAGGAGGAGGAGGAGGAGGAGGAGGAGGAGGGAGGAGGAGGAGGAGGAGGAGGAGGAGGACGAGAAGGAGAAAGAGGAGTAGGAGAAGGAGGAGGAGGAGGGAAATGAGAGGGAGGAGGAGGAAAAAGAAGAGGACGACGCTAGGAAAAGAAAGAGGGAAAAGGACCGGCAAGGCAAGAATGGACCGAGCAAATAGAGGTGGCCAAAAAGAGAAAACGCTACATATACGATGGAAACGCACAAAGAAAAACTCTATGGTCGGATGCACAGATCCTCTTTCCGGCAATATTTTTTGTATCGTTTGTCAACAATCTTTTGTGAGGGAGAATTGACTTATACCATCCGTGCATTCTAATAAAGAGAAATATATCGCATTCTATTGGGAATGAAATTAAAGAATAAAGTGGAAGTGCTTTACGATGGTTGTGATTTTGTATTTGTAGAACGTTTGAAAGGGTGTTTGGATAAAGATTAATTAACAGTATGATTTGAACAATCAATATTACGGAAACTAGACATTATATAGCATTTCAAAATTAATTATTTATGATTGTTTATTGTTTCCTGAAAGTGGTTTATTCCATTCCTAATGCAGTTTTCCGTTCGTTTATTTGTATTTTCTCCACAAATTATTTTAGCAAAGGTCAATGTCAATGTCAAAATAATGACTACTCCTCTTCCTAGCTCCAATCAATCCTTCTAAACTCCTTAAAAGCTCTAGTGCCATGCATAAGTCAAAGAGATGTGTAAGAGTGGAATCGATTTGTAGATCGAATATTCTAAAGAATCGCCCGAGCTCTGAAGGAATCAACTAAGAGAAAACTGATCAATGATAACCAGCATGGTCTAGAGCACCATTTTAGTTCAAAGTAAGTAGGAAAAATCTTAGCTTAATGTTGATTTAGATTTAAACTGTAAATTCACAGTGTAAACGAGGTTTTAACAACGGATCTACATTTTTTCAACTCTATTCAGAAATCAGAAATAGAAATCAGAAATCAGAAATATTTATTGCCATTATAAAAACATTTTTACAGTATAAAATTTTTCAATATGAACTTGTAAAAGAAAAAAATATATAATACAAATCATAATAATTGTACAAAAAATGATAAAATAAAAAATTATGAATAAATTGAAAATAAAATACTTGAGATTGTAATTATCTTAATGGCATTGCTAGCATAGACAGAATGTCTGATCGCTAGCAATGAGTTGAGATTCAAGTGATTGAATAAAGTGAACATTATAAGAACATAGAAGCTTTTACATTGATACATTTTTCCTTCTCTAGATGATTCTATTATAGATTATTTCCTCTAGCTAGTTGAATATTTTCTCATATTTCATAAAAACATTTATGTGTAAATGGAGCATTTATTTTAATTTGATTGCAATTTCTTATTCTCATTGATTTCCTCCCCTACTTTAGTTAGTTGACATTGTTTAAAACTGTGAATTCCCATTCGAAATCACGTTTAATTTCAACTAAGTTTCGTTGAACTATACTGTTGTGAATTTTTTTAGATTTCAGAAAAAGCATTGCACTGTTCTGCACAAACTCGGTCACAATATTGATCCCGGAATCAACAAGTTGTGAACAGACGTTTCAGCAAGGGTGGAACAATGAAGTAAGGGTTGTCCTAATGGAAGCTGCTTGATGGTTGGACGATGGTGTTGAGATGTAGTCTACATTTGCGGTTACCGGCTGCTGCAGACAATTATTGTGGCTGAACCATGGTTGGGGATTGCATGGAAAAAATGGAAGGAGGCAAGTGTTGGTAGGTAGGTGTCGTGGTTAAGAGCGATAATAATATTGTGAACGATTAGGTGAGTGCTTTGTGAAACCTTCCTCTTTTTGGGCGCAACGTGTGTGTAGTGTGTGTGTGTGTGTGTGTGTGTGTGTGTGTGTGTGTGTGTGTGTGTGCTGTGGTCAGCCTTGATAACCACCCCTGCTAAGTCTTATTACTACCGGATCCCAACAAAGAGAACATCATCCCATGAAAGCCTGCGAAGAGATAACCATTTACAAAAGAAGCGGGATCAAATAAAGAGTGTATACGGTCTCATCATTTATCCCCTCCCCTCCCACGCTTCCAAGGCGGGATTCTCTGATCTCCGACATTGCTTCGAAATTCGGTTAACAGGAACAATAAAAGTGTTTCTTTTCACCCTACGAGCCTGTTATTATGACGAGCTAATAGATATTATTATCGTGGGCTTCTGTAAAACCAGGGGACCAACTGTTCTCTTTCACTTCGAGTGAAATGAATCCCTGGAAAGGGTGAGAAAGCATGGTAACTATATCTCTAGGATGTCAAAACTATTAACTATAAATATAATATTATATAGTTTTTTTTAATCTGTACTGTAGTTAAAACTGAAGTTATTCTCTAGGATGTCGGAACTACTATAACAGGAATAAAACTCCAACCATTTTAAACTAACTCACAGAAGAATCAAGAATGTATTGTCTACGATTGAAAAGGATTATTTAAAAGCTTGTGAATAGAATTATCTAACCTTGGGCATTCTAGTTTATCAATGGATCAGTTTTGAATCAGAAGGTAAAATCTCACAAACACATCATTGTTAAACATACGTCTTTCCATTAAGCGAACAGAATACTGTTAAACTAGTTAAACATTATATATTTTGAATTAATAAACATGAATTTAAAGACAATCAATTATGATAATTATGAGATAACGGAGAAAGACAAAGCTATGACCAAATTTTTTCCTAAAAACAATTTATTATAGAGATTATCATAGATCTGAATGATTTGTTATTCATAATCACTAAGAAAATTATAAAAAAATAATCTCTTCATTTTCTAGCTTATGACTCAAAAGATTCTATTCTATTCAAGATGAATATTATGTAAACAAAATTTGGCCTTAGATTTTACCTTTACGAGAGAGGCAATATACACCACGCCTCCAAATTCAATAAGCCAAAGTCAATAAGATTGACCATAGCTGTATAGTGACTAGTTACGTTCCCTGCTGGCTTCTGATTGGCTGAAAACGCAAAATGGCGGCTGCTCAACCTATTGGCCAATCAGAATGCTTCTTGAGTTTGTTTTTGAGGCGTATCCCGTAGACATTGACTCCATCTTGGCTACTGTTGGATACGCTGGTTCTGTTTCCCTTCAGTTCTTGGAATTTCAATATTCTTGATTGCATTTTTGATACGAGCAAATTTTTTCCTAAAAAACAATTCATCATAGAGGTTATGATAGATTTTAATGATTTGTTATTCATAGTCATAAGTAAGAAAATTGTAAAAAATTATCTCTTTATCTTCCAGCTTATGACTGAAAAGATTCTATTCTATTCAAGATGAATATTATGTAAAGAAAATGTAGTATCTGTACTAAACTACATCTGTACAGCACCACTATACAGGAAAGGAAGCAAAGAACACTCGAACATGTCATAGATAACAAGCTTACTATCAGTAAGATTGTTTTGATAATATGTCTGGATAGTAATTCTTCTATTTGTTATTAGCCTACCTATAGTTTTCTCTTATTTTCACTTGAGAGTGATCATGAGGTTCAGTCTCGAATAGTGGAGACTTCTCTTGGATGGAAAACCAACTTAAAAATCAGACGAGGTAGAACATCCTATCCTTTAGGTTTAAAAGGTCGCCCCACCGATAGAAAGCCATACGAACGTTTTTTTTCTGAATAAGAAGACTTGATGTTGTCAAAACCACATATTTAATTAAACAACAAGATTCTGCAGTTTCGGTTGTGACAACATGAAGTCTTCTTTTTCAGTATGAATGACTACCACAACATCACCATCACTACTACACAGAAAACATTTTTTTTTACTTGAGAGTGCCAATTTACCATTAACTTCATTGTTTTATATTGATTACAGAAAATATTTATCTGATAAAAAAACGAATAATCTCTGACAAGTTATGAATTATAGTTGAGAGAATAGTTTCTTTAATCTAGTTCCAGCCTTGAGATAACAGTTATGTGCGTATTGGATGTGATGTGATGATGATTATAATTACAATTGAGCTACATGAAACGGCGAAGTTTGAACATGTGAATGTCCATTCTTGGAGAAGAATCATTTTGATTAATTGGCGTTATTAAGGGCGGAGTTGGTTCTCTCTGCCACACAACCCATATTGAGAGGAAGAAAAGGAAAATGAACGCTTGAAAGGGTTGTAGAGAAATATACAGAAGGGGTTGAAAAAGGCAAAGTAATTTTGTGCTGGTTGAGAGCGCGAGTGGGTGTCCATAGTAAAACGCGGCCAACTATAGTCTGCTGTAGAAGAAGAAGAAGAAGAAGAAGAAGAAGAAGAAGAAGAAGAAGAAGAAGAAGAAGAAGAAGAAGAAGAAGAAGAAGAAGAAGAAGAAGAAGAAGAAGAAGAAGAAGAAGAAGAAGAAGAAGAAGAAGCGGCCAACTATAGTCTGCTGGTAGGCGACTGTCAAGATTACTAGACAAAGGTTAAGCCATCGTTGATATAAGATGCAAGTGGAGGGAACGCCAGCGTGACGTCACTTGAACCACAAAATCTAGACAGTACCTTGAATTCGTATACCGTTCACTCAACTCTGCTTTGAATAAATCCTCGTTTAACCCTCTTAGAATTGAGTTAACATATTCAAATTCACCGTACTTGAAGCGAAAGAATCACTGATTCTCATGATGTAATTAAATATACCGATCTTAAGTTTATTCAACTCCTATGAGAAGAAAAAGTAAACAGATTTTCACACATTTGAAAACGTGACATGAAAAAGTTAGTAAGCGAGAATTTTCACATTTCTATGGTAGGCAAGTTTTGTAAGCAGCAAAGTTGTAGATAAAAAGATGAAGTTAATTTTACATGTGAACATTTTTTCTCTACGACCAGCCGTTCTCCTGATATTGTCGGCGGAACGTAGGCGAAACCACCAAAGGCAAACCATCGATTTGCTACTATACATGGTCATAATTAACTCAAAGTACCCTAGTCGTATACGGTACACACAAAGAACAAAGAAGTAAGCATTGATGATTGATCATAATATGAATGATTAAATAATGATTTCATGATTAATTAATCCACAGTGAATTAAGTCTAATAAATACAATTATTATTAAACTACCGTAATAATAAGATGGTATATTAACTTACAATCGGAAGGCACTTCAATTTTGTGTTGCACAGAAACTGTCTCACAGGAATTATTTCACTCTAATAACTTGTAAAATTATATTTGACTTCTATTTCGATCACTGGTACTCGATTTCGGTAGCACAAAAGATAGTAGCATGATATCTAAACCTACATGAAATAATAATGTGTTCATCATTTACACAACTACATCTGAAAAAAGTCTACATATTTATATTTAAAGCTTTGATGAATTTGAAAACTGATTTTTTTCCTCTTGTTTCTTCGTTCTTCACTTTCCATTCTTTGTTTCTCATTCATGTAATTAAGTCTAATTTAATGTTCTCGTACGTGCAAATTTCTTTATTCTGTCATTCACTTGGGGGAATGTTTTCTTTAGAATTTTTAAATAGCTTTCAATCACTCTACTGTTGTTTGAAACTGTATTCCCATAAATCATGGATATAAAGCGATTTATCATTCGCTTGATGTATTATTCTCGAAAATTCATCAGTAGGACATGTTAAACTCCCTCAACTCAGAGATTCAATCCAATCACTGTTGAAGTACATAGATTCTTTGAACTGGGCATCAGTCTCTTTATAAATAAAAATAAAATTGAAAGAAGTCTCTTTATAAAATAAAAATATCCTGCAACATATTTTAGGGCTTTTTCTTCTTCTTCTCGATAAAACCGATGAATTGCAATCATAAACCGATGAATAGCAATCATAATTTGCACTGAGCAAGTGCTGGACTGGGGCATTTTGACTGAAGTTGTGATTCAGCGTACGTCATCGATGCAGTCCCCCCACTCCAACGGCTTGTGGACAGAAATAGCATTGGCGATGGTTGAACCTTTTGTCTAGTAATCTTGGGCGACTGTATCTTGGCTATCTTGGTCGTCGCTTGCCATAAATAAAGGCGCTGTAAAGAAAGGACAGACTTAGGTGCGAACGTAACGCCGCTGGAAATTGAATTTGAAACAGACCGGGGCCCGAAGCGTCGGTAATAGAGTTTAATTATAGGTGCCACGGCTAGACCAAGCAAAGCCGTCGGCTACTGCCCGACACGAGAGGCCAACCACCCTCGGCCTACTGCTCCTCCCTTATTCGTGAGTAGGTGTGATTTACTGTGATCACGAACCGATTCAAAATTTCAAACTCCTTTGCACAATAGCCTACTCCTTGGTCGACCTCGGAGTCGTGTTGTGGCCATTCGTTCAGATAAACTCGAAGTTATCCACGTAGAATCCATGTAGTACTACGTTTTTGATGTTGACCTATTTTATGTATATTATGTAGATCTTTTTTACTTTCTTCATTATTTTGCTTTACATTATTTATCGTTTCGAATTCTCCAAAACAAATATAGTTTTTAATGTTTGTTGCCTGTATTTCAGCATTTTTGAAGTTGAAATATATGTATACTCTGTTATTCTGTTTTCACTATAGTGCTCTAAATTTCTTGGTTCCAACAATCAACAATAAATACAAGTATATTTTTTCATGTTTATTGTTTGGTAGTAGCTATGATATATTTATTATTGCAATTACAAATCCTTCTATTTCCATCTTTGTAGACTACTTTCAACAGTGATTCCTCAAGCATTCTCGAGTTATTCAGGTGCATTCATTTCATATTATACATCAAGTACAGTATCCAAAAATAATATCATTTCTCTTGGGAAACACTGCGTCAGATACGATTACAAGTTTCCATGACCTACTACTGTATTATAGTGATTGTGACAAATGGCCAGTTCAATAATTTTTTTTCAATTTTAACTGATCAGAAGCCCTTTTTAATACAGTACTAGATCTGAGCCATATCGAATAAAAAAAAAAAACAGCAGAAGAAGAAGAAGAAGAAGAAGAAGAAGAAGAAGAAGAAGAAGAAGAAGAGAAAGAAAAGAAGAAAAAGAAGAAGAAAAAGAGGACGGAAAATAAGAAAAGAAAAGAAGGAGAAGAAGAAGAAGAAGAAGAAGAAGAAGAAGAAGAAGAAGAAGAAGAAGAAGAAGAAGAAGAAGAATAATAATAAGAAGAAGAAGAAGAAGAAGAAGAAGAAATAGAAGAAGAAGAAGTGGGAACAGCAATCCCAGCAGCATATTTAGCAATGGTAGTAGCAGGGCTAGAAGCAGCGATTGCATTCACGTAAATTGCGAACGAACGGTATGTATGTGAATTTAATAAGCTGCCATCGATCTTGAAGAAGTGCAGATGAAACGGATGGCGGCGAGAAAGATTTGGTGAGAATGCAAGAGGAAAAGAGAGAGAGAGAGTGTAAGAATGAAGAGAGAGTGAGGAAGAGAGAGAGAGAGACACACACATTTTCAAATTGGAGACGAACGACAGCAAAGGCGAATTCTATTCGGATGGGCCACGGTGCCTCTATCCCAGCTGAAGGAGTATTTTGTTGGATCGCGTGGTTGCCGCCGTAAATCAGAGTGCCCCCCCCTTTCTCAAACCCCTCCACCCCCACCAACGTACGACCCCAGCAGCATAAACTGAGGATTTCCGGGGACTCCCCGAGTTGCTGTGCATTAGCTGGTAGCCCCCTGCGGCCGGTTCATAAAGGAAATTGCCCCCCCCCCACCCACTGCCACCCCGACGAGATCCGGATTGTCGCCGTCGTCGCCACCGCCTCCTTGATATCTATCTTCTATTAAGCCCCCGTCTGCCCCCCCCCCCCACACGGGTGAATGTGCTAAGGTGCATGTAGGGGGCACGTGCTAAAATCAACTGAATGGTCATCCTAACAGAATAGAACGGCTACATAATATCAGAGTTTATACCTCATACTTATTTCATATTTAGTTAGTCTATGATGATAATACTGTATATTCAGAAATATTTATAGGCTGAATACTATTTGGCGAATGAAAATTTTGAATGCATTATTGCTAGGGAAATTCACACACATGAAAAGGACAGTCTCCGAGTATGCATCGATCTAGCTATGACAAGTCCATTCTGTATTTGAAAAATGTAACAGCTGTCATTGAAATGTATTTCTAGTAAGATACATGCCTGGTTTATCAGTCGCTCAATAGACAGTTTATGGATCCAATATAGCACTATTGAATCAATAACCATGTGTTTTCAAATGGAAAAAGTTATTGATTCAATAAGTTCATTGAACGACTGAAAAACCGGGCAACACTCATTATTTTTTTCAAATTGGTAAAGACTGGCAAGTGTGTAGGTGCGTCTGTGCGCATAACGATCAAACATGTGTCTGTTTACCAGGTTAGATTAAAAAAAATAGTAGTACTATACCTCTACTATAGTTACTGTTACTCCTCAGCTCTACAGGTCTTTACAACCCTTGGCCTCCCTCACGTAGCCTCTCCATCTGTCTCGATCCTCGGCCTGCCTCTTCCAGTTACGAACTCCAAGCATCCTTAGATCGCGTTCCACATCATCTGTCCATCTATTTCTCGGTCGTCCTTGTCTCCTTCTATTGAATATCCTTTCCTTCCATATACATTTCGCTACTCTTCCATCTCCCATTCTCAACATATGTCCCATCCATCTTATTCTGCCAGCTTTAATGAACCGCACAATGTCTTCGTTGTTCAAGAACTGCTCTATTTCACAATTTTTCCTTCCTCTCCAAAGACCGTTCTCAAAAACAGGGCCCACAATTCTTCTCACTACCTTTCTTTCAAAAACTCTCAGTCTTTGCATATCTCCAGCAGTAAGTACCCATGTTTCCGATCCATAACATACCACAGGCCTCACCAACGCTTTGTATAGTTGCTCTACTATAGTAGTAAGGGTAATTTTTCACTTTAAATTGCTTTATTTCTTTACACTGAAAGAAAATTGAATGTATAGGCTATACCACACAATAACCACGCATTATTTCTTGTTCTACTCTCTAGTGCGAAAATTTGAAACTTGAATACCAGTTTTTTGGATAATGCTGAGAATGAGGAGTATTTAGCCGTTCTGCAAACATTGATCCATGCATTCCGTGTTGCAGAGGTCTGAGAGAACTTGAAAGCATAACCGTATTCATTTATTAGTTGGGCTAATGCTTGTGGTTGCAACGAGTCTGAGGCGAGTGCACAGAGAGCTGCCTAATTTACATGACGTTATCAGGGTTCAAATGCAAATGCCGGCTCTGTATTAACGAGCAGAAGTATCACCTTCCCGGATGAGAGCTGTGCTGAGAGAGTGTGAGAGAGAGAGGGAGAGAGAGAGGCCCCTGGGCATCATCATAGGCCTGCCTGCCAGTTTCTGCCTCATTTGAGTCCTCGAATCAAATTCACGTGATGTTGTCACTCGGGCTTCAAGAATAATTAACTCAGCGTTCGCCCACTGTGGGGTCGAGATGTGCTTTGATTTTGTCTTTTCATTGATTCCGCGAAACCTGCATACATGTGTTCAACCTTTCACGATATGAATTTCCACGTCGAAACAATATTATCACGAGTATTCCACATTGTGTAATGTTTATTGGGTCAGAAACAAACTGCAGCGGTCACTTTCTCTAATTCAATTCAATATGGGAATTTACAGATAATTTCACATGTGCTGTATGTAGAATTTTATTTATCAAAAATATATTTTAATACATAGCTGGTATACATGATAATATCTAGGTTAATTATGATATCCTCAACACATTCGATTCGTTTGGTAATATTGATATTAAAACATTGGTGAGTAACTCTGAAATCTATCCATCCTACTTATATTTATAATTCAACTTATTATTTGTATTTCTAAATTTGAGATGTGGATACTAGCATCAAGTTTACTCTGAGCCGCAATATCTCAAAAACAGTGGGGGATCAAAACGAGCCTAAAACCTAAAACATGAAAAATTTTGAAAATATTTTAGTGGCAAGTAAACATAATGTTGGTTCTTGTTGAGATTGAATAGAGTTCAAACCTATTCCGATCATATAAACTGTTTTAAAAGTGAAACTGGATGGCTGGCACAAGCAAAATAATCTTATTATCATTGTACCTCTAAGTTATACATTTTTATTGGTCTCAGAGTGGTATGAAAAGCCATATCTGATACGGAACTAGAATTGTTATGATAAAGTTAGGTGAGAACAAATAGTTAGTATTTGTATGAGTAATTGTGGCCTCCCTCTTTCAATTCTACACATCTCCACTTCCGGTCCAAGAAATCCTAGTCCGGATTTGTTGAGGTTATTGATTTTCAGAGAATCACACACACTCGAACACTCTTTTTTGTGAGAAAGTCATAAATGTGAGACAGACCTCAGTCATCCAGCCATAAATGTGTGGGACTGTCGTCGTGAAATTTTACAGTGTATCCACAAGCAAAAGAAAAGAAGGCAGAACGATCGGAGAAAGAAATGGATTTGTGCGAAAAAGATTATAGCAAAGAGAGAAAGAGGTAAGGGAAAAGAAAGAAGAGAGAAACAAAATATCTATTCAATCGTCGGAGTAAGATAAAAACTGGGAAAACAGTCCAATTTGGGGGCTCAGGCAAGAAAATTCTCCAACCAATAGCCTGACTTGGAGAAGCCTCATGCACTGCTTGCAGACACAGAGTGCCCGAGTTTCATACAGAAATTACATATCTTTGTCCATCCATAACACTTATTTTGGATTCATCTGCTCATACCGGTGAAACTATTCAATCGAATGAGCACTGTAGCCCAGGCAAATTAGACTTCTAGGTCCTAAAAAATAACATAAGGCTGGAAATGATCTCAAACCACTTTGGGCATCCCAAAGAAGGCTAATATGAGTTTGCGACGGTTTCTGAGTGCCGCGTAATATAGGGTGCCCAAAAAACCTCGAAATTTTAGTTCCGTTTCTAGTTATCTTCAATTTACGTCGAAACTAAGCGTCGGACAGAAAAACTCATTTCACATTTTTTCTAGTAAATAAAATTTCCAAGAGATTGGTGCCTAACTCATTCCTCTAAGTTCAATAACTACCGAGTTATGATTTTTCAAAAAAGGGTAATTTTTGGAGAAACTGAAATTCAAGCATTCTAAGTTTTTGATTGTTCATATCTTCCGTATGATGAATTAGAATTGTGTGAATCAAAATCCCTCTGGGGATAATTTTCTTCTTTACAATTCTAGACCAAGTAGGCCTTTTTATCTTGTCTACTATTTGAGCTAGAGCTGTTAACAAAATTCCTTGCATTCCAAAAAGGACCATATTTTTGGTGTTGAAGTCTAACACACGTTTCTATGTACTTCTATTGAAGTATCCTATTAGAATATTGTTTCTGAGATCATTCTCCTTCAGAATATCTACTTTTCGGCTCCAAAAATCAACTTTTTTAAGAAGTGGGAGGTAAGAAAGGACCCTTCAAGGATGATAGAATGAGGACGCTTAACTGTCGTATCAGTAGACGGATCTTAACAAACAATAGCTCATTGTTTTCAGCTCATTAAGGCAGTTCAAATTCATATATCATATGTTAAATTTGGTCGAAATTTAAAAATTTTGTGCCCAAAGAGTCCTTTGACTCTATTTCTATATACCGAGAATAATGCTATTTTCTGTTTTCAAATACATCTACCTTGAATGCCGTTGATGATAAAAAATTGTATTTGGTCTCAAATTGTAGAACAGAATCTCGTCTTTCATTTGCAATCATTTGCGACCAGAATATCGCATTCTCAAGTTGAAAACATTTGGTTTTGTAAGTCGAAAAATCATCAGAATTCTTCCCTTGTTCACGTTTAGATCAATTTTTCACCAGACTAAAGGAGTTGAATGGGTATGTGAGCTAATTATACACGTAGAGAATGAAATTTCCTACAATTTGAGCCCAGATACATGTTTTTTACTTCCATTAATCCCAATTTAGAAGCTAACTAGTAACAGCAAAATAATGAAAAAACGTGAAAAATAGTTTTCTCATCTTTTTAGATTGCATGTACTGAACTTGAGAATGCGATATTCTGGTCGCAAATGATTGCAAATGAAAGACGAGATTCTGTTCTACAATTTAAGACCAAATACAATTTTTCATCATCAACGGCATTCAAGATAGATGTATTTGAAAACAAAAAAATCGCCTTCTTCTCGGTATATGGGAATAAATTCAAAGTACATCAAATACATCTATCTTGAATGCCGTTGATGATGAAAAATTGTATTTGGTCTTAAATTGTAGAACAGAATCTCGTCTTTCATTTGCAATCATTTGCGACTAGAATATCGCATTCTCAAGTTCAGTACATGCAATCTAAAAAGATGAGAAAACTATTTTTCACGTTTTTTCATTATTTTGCTGTTACTAGTTAGCTTCTAAATTGGGATTAATGGAAGTAAAAAACATGTATCTGGGCTCAAATTGTAGGAAATTTCATTCTCTACGTGTATAATTAGCTCACATACCCATTTAACTCCTTTAGTCTGGTGAAAAATTGATCTAAACGTGAACAAGGGAAGAATTCTGATGATTTTTCGACTTACAAAACCAAATGTTTTCAACTTGAGAATGCGATATTCTGGTCGCAAATGATTGCAAATGAAAGACGAGATTCTGTTCTACAATTTGAGACCAAATACAATTTTTTATCATCAACGGCATTCAAGGTAGATGTATTTGAAAACAGAAAATAGCATTATTCTCGGTATATGGGAATAGAGTCAAAGGACTCTTTGGGCACAAAATTTTTAAATTTTGACCGAATTTAACATATGATATATGAATTTGAACCGCCTTAATGAGCTGAAAACAATGAGCTATTGTTTGTTAAGATCCGTCTACTTATACGAAAGTTAGGGGCGTCCTCATTCTATCATCCTTGAAGGGTCCTTTCTTACCTCCCACTTCTTAAAAAAGTTGATTTTTGGAGCCGAAAAGTAGATATTCTGAAGGAGAATGATCTCAGAAACAATATTCTAATAGGATACTTCAATAGAAGTACATAGAAACGTGTGTTAGACTTCAACACCAAAAATATGGTCCTTTTTGGAATGCAAGGAATTTTGTTAACAGCTCTAGCTCAAATAGTAGACAAGATAAAAAGGCCTACTTGGTCTAGAATTGTAAAGAAGAAAATTATCCCCAGAGGGATTTTGATTCACACAATTCTAATTCATCATACGGAAGATATGAACAATCAAAAACTTAGAATGCTTGAATTTCAGTTTCTCTCCAAAAATTACCCTTTTTTGAAAAATCATAACTCGGTAGTTATTGAACTTAGAGGAATGAGTTAGGCACCAATCTCTTGGAAATTTTATTTACTAGAAAAAATGTGAAATGAGTTTTTCTGTCCGACGCTTAGTTTCGACGTAAATTGAAGATAACTAGAAACGGAACTAAAATTTCGAGGTTTTTTGGGCACCCTATATTACGCGGCACTCAGAAACCGTCGCAAACTTATATTAGCCTTCTTTGGAATGCCCAAAGTGGTTTGAGATCATTTCCAGCCTTATGTTATTTTTTAGGACCTAGACCCTTTTTTTCGTCTAATTTGCCTGGGCTACTGGTGATGATCATATATTCATAACTATATTTATTACTTATTTCCAGCAAATCAAACATTCAAACATCGTTTTTCTGTGAGAAAGTCATGATTTACCTCCGTCATCAAGCTATAAATATGATATTATTTTCTTATCAAAATCAGAGCTGAGTAAATAATTATACAAAAATTGATAAACTTTTGAAGTATTTGGATTCCTTTTACAATCAGTGCAGTTCAAATTGCTCTTCAATATGAAATGTGTTGGATTAAAGGACTCACAATTATTACTCTTGAAGAATATTATAATTTATAACAGTAGAGCAATAATGAGCATGAGGTGATTCAAAATTTGATATCTCTCAAAAACATAATAATAGTTTTTGAAAATTAAGAAAAAACAAATTTATAATTCTTGTGATTATAAGCTAACAAACATTACATTGTTTGGCATCATTGGAAATCATGGGTTGAACTAAAGCTGATACTACGGCCAAAGTTCAACAAATTTAACTTTGGTTCAAACTATGGATTCTCAGTTTGAGAATCCATCTCAGTTTGAGAGCAAGCACCATTTCAAACCAAATTTATACTTCAAATGTAGTAAGTAGTGAAGGTGATGTGCTAGTTATCCATACTGAATAAGAATACTTGATGTTAACAAAACCACATAATATGTTTAATAAAACAACGAGATACTGCAGTTTCGGTTGTTAACCATTATCAATCTCTGAGACTAAAACTAAACTAAAATGAACTAAAAACGTAAACTAAAACTCAAGTACAGTATAGCAGAATTTATACTCGTGACCGAGCGCTGTGATTATTAGTTGATTGGCCTATCAAGGTGAATGACTGCTATTGGCCGTCATTCAAACATGCTATGTTTTCAAACATAACAGCATTGTTTGAACCGTCATAGCTGTGATGTTTGTAGAAACTTCCCATTGTGGGAGGAGCTTACCTAGGCCAATGGCAGTCGTTCACCTTCATAGGCCATTCAACTACCAATGACATTGCTCGATCATGAGTATAAATTCTGCTACACTGTACTTTAGATTTAGTCACCAGGGATTGATAATGGTTTAACAACCGAAACTGCAGTATCTCGTTGTTTTATTAGATATTTAGTTTTGACAACATCAAGATAGTCTTCTCATTCACCAAGTTTATACCGTGGGTTAATAAACCAAGTTAAAAACAACTTACGTAGTGCTATACTTTGTTGAAACGAATTTTATAACAACACTATTGTAAAAATTAAAATGAATCATGAAATTGAGGAGTAGCAGATAACAATTACTGTAATTTCAGATTACAATTATTGTAATACAGATAACCAGATATGTTCTACATGAATGGGCGGAGGTAGACAATTACTGTATAATTACACTTCTGGGCGATTACAATATTGACCTACACTCACGCTTGAGTTCTAAGAAAACAGGAAACAGCAACAAACTTATCAAGTAAAGAGTAATATTGCAATACAACGTGAATACTAGAATGCTCGTGTGTGCTTTAGTTTATAACACACTATTATTGATAGAACATTTAGTTGATAGATTTCTAGTTATCAAATAGTTGCACTCTATATTCTGATAGTTGCACTTAATATCTGATGTGGTGATACATAATATACATATAGATTTTGTGGGCTGGTATTAATATTATTATCGAGCCAAACTATCTAGAGCAAGCCGATCACTGGAATTTGACCTTTTATTGGTTTCCAGAAACAGGAGCTTATACAGCAGCAGCCAAGACGTGTGTTATCCAAAACATTGGCCTTGCAATCTTCCAGGGACTTTGGAATTCCTGGGCGCCCGCCCACCAAAACTCACGTGGCAAACTTTGAACATAGCGTAGCGCGATCTAGTGCCGAGCGTATTAAATTCTCGTTTAGCAAAATCAATTACTGACAGTGCTCGCTTGATCGGTAGATCACCATCGCTTGTCTGTCTGCATCAACTTGTAATTACGCGAGTTCAATAAGTTTGTACTATTACGAGAGTTTGTACTGTATTGAGAGGTATAACCATATTAGGGAGGCGAGCAAGTAGACTATTGCTGCTAACTTCTGTTCGTCAGTTTCAATATTGAGTTGCCAGCTTTTTAGAGGGGTCTAACTTGCAAGGGTTCTTTGCAATTGTGAGGTTATTGGATGAGGACAACGTCAGTTATCAAGCAATGAATATGTAGTTCTCGGTAATAAGTGAATTGGAAATTTAGTCAGAAGATGTTAGAAAACTTCGATTGATTACTTATGTCATGAGAAGTTGATAAAAGACACTCATTTACCAATACTGAATTCTATCCTTCTAGATTTAAAAAAATATCAAATGAATTCCCAGCTTCTAGATGTAAATATTGAATTCCAAACTCCAAAAGGTTTTTTCACAAGGGGATCACAATCATAAGGGGATTTCACAAAATATCTCAAGGGATTTAATAATTTAGTACATTTCATGACAACAGACAGTGCCACAGGTAACTATTTTATGTTTTCATCAATTTTCTTCCATTTAATATGATTAATTTTGAAAAACAAATAGAGCCTGCAAGAATTAAATTTTTTATCTTTCTTTTGGCGCAAACCGCATCAAAATCGGTTCTCTCAAACTTCTCCGCAAACTTTCCAAACTCTGAAATGTAATGAAACGGGCATGAAACTCTTTTAATGTAGAGTGGACATTACTCTGCTTCGCACGGAGTTTCACGGAAATTCGAATAACTTCAATACTTGCAATAGTGAGCTTGTTGATTCAATGTGGACAATGGGTAAGGTTTCTAGGAGGTGATAATAGTTTCCTGGGATGGACGATGCCTGCGAATGTGAATAGATTATTAGTTTGCATGAAGTTGGTGCGAGCTGAAGAAAAGCAGTTTAGGATCGGTGACACAGAAGTGAGTTGAGAGCGCTCCACTCTGTCAGACTCTGTCGAATGGATATGCAAATCGAGTCGGATATTGTCGACACAGAAGTTGTCGTAATAAGCAGTGACGCTCTGACGTCGTCCGGACGTCATAAAATGCGCCAGCCACATTTCCATTGCTCTGCATGCAGAGCAATGGCCAACTGCAAATATGGACCGAGTCAAAGTCACCCTTACCCCGGGGCCCCCTTGGATAGTCCACTGCACCCATTTACAGAAGCTTGATATTTTGTAATTCAAATTTACACCTTTCGTCTCACAGCCCCCTTCCTCCTTACTCCCACTGTCTATCACTGTTCTCTTCATCATCATTTCTCACTAACTCTCTCTCTCCTCCTCCTCCTCCTCCTCATTTTACTTCTTCTTTCTTCTCTTTTTCATCCTGGTTTTTCTCCTCCTCCTCCTCCTCCTCATTTTACTTCTTCTTTCTTCTCTTTTCATCCTGGTTTTTCTTCAATCCCACTCTATCTACTACCTATTCTTTCAAATATCCATATTTTTCCCCATCTTTTCATATCTTCCTCTATCTATCTTCTCTATCCTATATCTTTCCTTACTCTCACTCTATTTTCTATTAACTTGAATGCCATATCATGTATGTATCATCCTCTGTCTCTATTACCGTCGCTCTCATTTCTTTCCACTCAGATCATCTTTTCTTTTCCATCTTTATACAGTTAATTTTTTCCTATAAACGTCCTTGAAATGTCTGTATAAGATAAAATTTATCATCCAATAAAAAACATATAAGTGCTGCACTATACTCCACCTTTTCATCAGTTTCACCCATTTTCCATTCTCCATTCACTCCTTTCTTTCATTCCCTTTCTTATTAGGTATATCTCCCTTTTTTGATGTCACTTTACCTCTTACCTACCTCACATCTTCCTATGAATCAGACTAATTTCAAATTAAGGTGACAAAATAACATTTCTGCTGTTCAACTTGTTCGAACTAATTGTATTGTAATACATTGGAATACCCACGACATATCCCTGTTCACTTCTGTCAAAAGAAGAAAAAAGTCATTTTGTTGAGATGAGATATTGGAACAGTATTAATGTCCAGAGTATTTCGAAGCATATGCAAGGAAATAACCGTGATAGCCATAAAATTCAAGTATTCTGCTACATCAAGTACCCACGACATACCCTACAATCGCCATCCGGCTGTTGTCCAGGGTATTTCAAAGCAAGTTAGGATAGCCTTGAAATCCAAGTTTTCTGCAATACCAAGTACATTTCCCTACAACAAGCAGCTCTGAGGAAGATCGAAACTTCCTTGCTCAACCACTGAATCAACTTGTTAGTGAATGTCATTGACGGTCGTCACTCATAAGACGGAGCACAATATGGATTTCATAGCCGGGGTCCACTTTTCGTGAATTGCGGTGATTTCCTTGGGGACTTTCGACTCATCGTCTGCAGATTGTCGGACGGCTAATAAAGTGGGAGGGTGGCGAAGTAGACTGGCCACCGGGAATACACTTGTCGGTCGTGCGCTATTATTCCTTCTGCGTTCCGATCAATTGCAAAGGGAGAACACTGATCTAATGAGCGTCCTTATCTTGAAGGGCTCATCCCCAACCCCGACGAGGGTGGACGAAGGAACTAGTGAGACCTCTTGCGGCTACATCCTGCAATTCAGCACAGTCATCCGCGAGTCATCTGGAAACTTCTGTAATTGGCCCCGAAGGCTGTTGAAATATCCCAGTGGGGGATCGCCGGAAACAGCAAGCGTCTAACTGCAACATCCCGATGAGTCACTGCACTATTACAAGTGCTGCTTATTTGTTGTAGCACTTGTTTGCAAACTTGGAACGTATTGAGTAGAATGTACTTCTATGGAATATAGTTCGTTATATGTTACGTGATGATCTGAGGGATCCAGGCTGTTTCACAAATCAAGGAATCATTAGAAATGGCGATAATACAACTGATATTCAGGCCCGCATTATACTAGGACGCTGGCATTTGGGAGGCTACCGGGGCATTAAATCAAATGGCAGCGATAACCAGGAATGCCAGATTAGGGATTAGACTAGGATTAGATTAGGGATTAGGGACAGGACTAGGGATTAAGGATTAGATTATTGGGATTAGACTAGGAATGCCAGCATCCAGGTTACCGGGGCATTAAATCGAATGGGAGCGTTTAGACTGGGACGCCAGCATTTCGGATGCCAGCATCCTAGTATAATACGGGCCTAGTAATATTGATAAAAAAAAATAATCCAAATAATGGTACGAAGATTTAAAGCCCTTCGCAACTGTGGAAAGTGACAAAGAATAAACAGCTCTAGGAAATCCGATAAATTTATAATGGAATAAACTTATTGACATTTTCTCGAATGCTATCAATTTTTAATTGATCGTTTTTCTATAAGAATATTGAAACGTTAAGAAGATAGTGAAGGCCATATTATTCAAGCGGCATTGACGCGGGCGTCAATTTTCCTGGATATGCGTCAATCGAGTCGGACCAATCACAGATAATCACACAGCTAACTACTTGAGAAACCAATAACGATAGAAAGATGATAATTTTCAGTGCTAAAGATATTTTTCTAAATGAAAGTCGATATCAAGAACGTTAATTTAGAATAAACTCAGAGTAAACTTGGAGGAATGTTGTAATTTGTAGTTTTAGCTGACAAATGGTGAGAAGTCCCAGAAATAAATACATTAAATTGATGAGTTTTATTATTCGAAATCAACCGTTTCACTTTCCGTAATAATTTGTTGTATTTTCCTCTGTGTTTTTGTCACCCTTCTTGAAATGTAAATGTAAGGGAGAATAATCTGGCGGAATTGAGTTTAGGATGGAGTGAATTCAGTAAAGAAGGTGATAGAGGAAGAAAAATCAGGAAATTGAGCAAGTAAACTGCAGACATTTAGTGAGAAATTACTTGATGAGAAGAATAATGAAGGAATTGATTGAGGGAAGGGCATGAGGGAACGTTGAAAAACAAGATCAATGGGAGGGAATGATGATAAACAAGCAGGGAATGAGTGAGATTGAGAAACAAACAAGAGGAAGGCAAATCTAGGAAAATTTCTTCCTAACAAGTGATGAAGTTAACTTAGTTCTTATGTTCAAACATGTAAGATATCTTAGGATAAAGGGTAATGGAGAATGACGGAAATAGAAAATACTGTATGTGATCACTTTATTGCATTCTAATGTGATTTATTAAATATTTGTTTATTCTCAGCAAAGACATTACGATTATTTTTTTTGTAATTCATGGATTGTATTTAAATTGTTACAAATAATATTATATTATCTTCGGTGAAGACAGTATAAGTTTCTAAGAACCTCTTATTGTGCAGAATGAATTCAATTTATACACAATTTACTACAGATGCACTGAAGGTGTGAAAATTTTGATACAATGAGAACAATTTTTTGATTCGATTCTTCGAGTTTTTAACACAGTTATCAAGCTCATCATTCTGTGGCGTAGATCTTTCAAATACAGCAAGTTTAAACGACCATCTACATTCACCGTATTCATGGGTTGAATGGAATTGGGTGGTTTTCATGCCTCAATTTCACTCATAGCACTTTTGTATTGAACAAAGCGAAAAAATTCATCATTTATCAATGAAATATGAATTTTTCTATTTCCTAGTATTCACAATTTACAAGTACAATAATATTGTCGAATGTTCGATCATGCTCATGTATTTGAGTAGCGATGTCAAGAGAGATCGCAATTATTTGTAACAGACAGAGCTGTCAATATGCTCTGTCCTATGCCTATGCCTGTCCCATGAGCACTTCAGAAAAACGAATAAAATCACGTGAAGTTGTACACTCTCCATGGGGACATTTCACATTCTATCACTACAGATTTTTTTTCAACCAATTGGCCGGTAAAATCAGAGCTTGTTGTGTGGAACTGAACAATTCTAAACGAAACGCTAAAAGTATTGAACTTTTGACAACATACTTTCAATCATGTCTATTTCACATTGAGTGAATTCAGTGAAATACTTGCGGTTTAGTTGTCAAACTTGAACTTTATGTGGCATGGAAAACTAAAAAACTGAAAAACATCGTTTGCTATATCGTTATTTGTTATTTTACTACCAGCGATTCAAAATATTCAGGAATCACTGGATACAGTCATTTGAAAATGTTGATTGTCTGTATTCTACAAGTTAAGTGTAGTCTAATAGTTCAATGCACACTGAAACAGCTGCTTTAGGTGTGCATTGGACTATTTGTTTCTATAGAGTAGACGATCATAATGATCCAAATGTTGCTAATTGCCTATTGCTTATTGCTCCGGTGTACGAGCTGCCTTAAGAGAGAGAATTTATTTCTGCAAGAATCACAGCCATCACACTGTTTAAACATTTGCAAGACAGCATAGAACCTTGAAAACAAGTTGGAATCCATGGGAAAAGATTCAGTTTCATTTTTGAATAAAAATTATTTATAGTCAGAACGAAATATTTCCATAACAACGACAAAGTTCGTAATTCATACTTGATATATTATCTTCTTCCCAATCTATCCTTTTCTTTTATGAAGTCAATTAATTCTCTTTTCGCTCCATTTTTCATTTTGAAGCAATTGCATATCTTCAGTGGCGAAGCGTGGTATGCTTATATGCTTATTCCTAGGAAATATACCCGGCGATAACCAAATAAGAATACCACGCTTCGCCACGGCATACCTTCTATGTTTTATCAAATACAGAAGAGTATTATCAATATAAATTTGCACTTCACATACCCTACAGTATTTTAAATTTTTGTATCAAAATAATCAAACGGTTTCAATGAGGCATGAAAATGTTAGCTGGGGCTAGGCGTACACCGGTTAGTCAAGACAAGACAAGACGAGATTAGTCACGTTTAGTAACAGTACTTCACATAGTTGCTTATGAAGCAACACACACCGATTAGTCATTGCATCGGTGTGTGCTGCTTCATAAGCAGCTATGTGAATTACTGTGACTAAACGTGACTAATGTCGTCTTGTCTTGACTAACCGGTGTACGACTAGCCTAAGTCTTTGCCAATGATAGTGTCATCTTGTGAGGCTCTCCCCAACCACCACATCCAACCAGGAATATTTCCAGCTCAAATAATGTTCTAGCCTTTCACAAAGAGACTTTGCCGTTCAGTAATAGGAAGCGAGCGCCAGCCGGGCTTCGGATATGATTAACGTTGTTATTTATTACACGAGCTCGCAAGAGCTGATCAATACAGGAGCTTAATACAGTTACAAATAAATAGGCCTGAGCCTGAGCCTGTAGGGATCGCTTTATTTTCGATATTATTCCCCTTTGCTAGTCGCCTTTGCGAACTTACAGTTCGAAGTAATTGCGACAGTGCTGCTGTGCCTTCTGGAATTCCCTCCAATTTCACGCTTCTTAAGATAACAAAGCCTAATGGGTGGAAAGTACCTTGAGCCAGCGTTTTAACATTAATAATCGAATTTGAAGGTGAACACGACAAAATGGGGAGACTCAATTCTCCCTTGAGCGGACTCTTGTCTCAAACATTCCTAAGCTAAGCTTGTCAGCAAACCCTACTAACACCCTCTCCATCCCCCCCCCCCCACCACTAATGTTTTGCTCATTTAGTATTTAAATTGGATTACACCTATGAATATTGTATTGCGGCGTGTGTGTGGAGTGTGGTGAGGTGAGGGGGAGGGGAGGGGGTTAGGGGCGATTCGCTCTGCCTTGTTGATGTAATAACAATCGATCGCAGCGATTTGTGGCTAGACCTTCGTTTAACCCTTTGCAACAGCCGAGCCGACCCTCAACCATACAGTATACAACACAATTTTAATGCCCATGTGCTTTATTCATGAGGACGTACAACAACTAAATGTGTAATGGGCCGGTCGAATTAGAATACAAATGTCTCATTCACTACCTCCATAATCACCCACCTGAAAATCGGCTCTAGTTCAGAAACATAACTGTGTAAGATGAAAATCGTCTCAACTTAAATGAATATGTTATGATACAATAATCGAAATTCTACGTTACATAATTATTACTTACTACAAATTGTGTTTAGAGATGGAGATTTCATTCACAGAATATTTTTATTCAATAAACGTAATCAACACAGTATCACCTTTAAGACTACAGAAAATTTGAAACAGATCATGATTAATTTTTCAGTGTAAATTAGTGGTCATTTACTTCGATGGAGGACTTAATAACGAAATACGAAAAAGTGTTGAACTGTTTATTTATCTGTTCAGTAAAAAGCAAATGATAGCCTACTTAATGGAAGGTCCAACAGGCTCACGCCCAAAACTTTCCCAATATTCAAAAAACAGTCCAAATCTAAGTGGAAAGTCCAAATCTAAGGCTAGGCGTACACCGGTTAGTCAAGACAAGACAAGACGAGATTAGTCACGTTTAGTCACATCACATAGTTTGCTTGTGACACTTGCAGTGTGGTGTGGCCTCATCAGCTATGTTTGACTAAACGTGACTATTTCATTTCACTATCACCAGTTTTCACTACCAAACGTAAAAGACAATATTAAGACAGCGAGCCAAATATAGCCTAATTATCAATCAATAATTTGAATTCTTCGAAGATTTCATCTTAAAAAATATTGAAATAGAAAAATATGAATAATATTGCAATTTACTCACACTTTCTAAAACTTTAAGCGAGACAATAATATTGTTCAGAGTTGACGAACAGAAATCTTCTAGTGCTCCAATCATTTTGCAGGCCGCTCATTCTCAGCAACTTTGGCTGATGGGCTGGTTTTGTGACAGGATCTTTTCAAAATTCAGCTGCAGCCGAACGAACTCTTTTCAGTGACTAAGAAACTTTGGCACAAAATAAAGTTGAAAGGACTCAACAACGAAGTAGCTGGTGACCTATTTAGCATAATCAGGAATATGAATAATAGACGAAGTGCCAGGATATCAATTTTCAGATATGCCTCGGGCGGTTTGCTCGGTTGACAACGAGAAACAAGAGAGGAAGAGAGAGAGGGGATGAGAGAAAGAGAGGAAGCAAGGTGTAGCCTACTACAGTTGCCAGATATCGGCGGAGAGGGAGCGAGATGATGTACACTACACGGAAGACGAAATTGGCAAGTTATCAGGCGAACAGGAGAGCGATCTTGTGAAGGAAAATTGCAGCCGGGTCTTTGTGAGCCAAACCTGGCCTGTTCAAGGCATAGAAAACAAAGTTTGGATGTGAAAATCTAATGATATCACTCTAATGAATGAGACATTACTATCTCTATTCACGGTACTTTGCTCTGCCTTTTTTAATTTTGGAAGTTACCTGAGATCTTGGGCATTACCTGAGAGTTTGTAGATGGATGGATAGATGACTTTATTTTTCACTTTGTACAATACAAGTGTTATCGGCGAAGTTGAGGCCTGAATTTCCCCTCCTCTACTCAACCCACAATGGAGAGACGTTTAAGAAGTTCCCAATGAATTATTTATTGATATTATTTCTCAATAAATTCATTTATTTGAACACAACAGCAAGCAAGGGAAATCCTGTGCGGTGCGCACTGCGCAGCTATGAGTCGCAAGAACTAAACAA